>JAHWFP010199668.1:18723-45454 GCA_023313725.1 Lithobius niger
GGCTGCGAGTCGAAATCGAAGAGATCCGTCTGTCGGCATTAATTTCTGCGCGTTCCAGCAAAACAATGGCGACCTCCGTGTCGTGTTTCGGTGATGCAGTAATTAAATTGTTATATCGGACGTACGTAACGTATTCTTACCGCAATTCTTGTGTTTAGTTATTGTGTAAGTGATCCAAAAGTCAAACATGCATATCAAAATGGATGTAATTGCCCTTTAAATATGCATCACACACCAGAGTATAAATTAGGAATATGTAGGGGGCGAAGAGACATTGCCAATGCAAGAAACAGACCGAAAATCGGACCAGATTTGCAGGACCCGTGACGTACGTAAAATGGCTACTTTCGATCCCTGAAAGTAGGCGATGCTTCCGTGCACACGAAGTGTTTGAAAACCATTCAGGGGTCGAAAGTAGCCATTTTACGTACGTCACAGGTCCTTCCAATCTGGTGCGAGTTTTGTTCTGTTTTATTTTTTATATTTTGCATTGGTAATGTCTCTTTGTACCCTACATATTCCTAATTTATACTGATGGTATGTGATGTACATTTAAGAAGTTAGCAGATGAATGACCTTGATGACATTTGGCAAGGACGTCCATTTCTTGTCCAATCAGTGGCCACTCTTGGCCTCATCACATCACCCGGTTCTCATAACATATCGTTCAGTAGCCCTTTAGCTATCAAGTAGTTGGGGTTACAACTTAACTGATCACCCTGTATAATTATGCGGCTCATTAAGTACACTTTTAACCACTCAGTATGTCGTTATAGCTTTAGGTACGTAATAACATAAAATTAGAGTTGAAAAGAACGTTTATCGTAATTATTTATTTTCCTTTTCGTAGAAGAGTGGTACGAATCTATATAAGTAAGATCACATTTTTTTTTGTCCGAAGTGGAGATCTCGAAAATCCTTATTCTGTTGAAGTCCGCAGTGGTAATCTTGATCATCTTTATTCTGTCGAAGTAGTGGGAGTCCGTAGTGCGAATCTCGGAGGCTTGGGCGGTGGGAGACGACTGCTAAGGGTTGTGTTCAATTTGTAAGGACCTTAAAATAAAAATAAAACCAATTTATTGCTGCATAAAACAGTTTCGGGATGCTGGAAGGGATAGTTCATATCCACTGATACCAATTTCTACTTTAAAGAAAGAAAGACAAAGGCAAGATAGCAATAAACAGTAACATCAATAGCATCATCAAAGTCAGACAACAGTAACTGGCAGTTGTAGTGACGCCACAGTATTTTACTGCAAACTGGAAATCACAACAATGCTGTATAAAACCGGCCATCTAAGAGGGGGGGGGGGGGGGGCGGCCTCTGCCCTAGTCTATACAAGTTGAAGATAATCAACGAGGCTCTGTACTCTGATTGTTTGCACAGAAGAACGGCTACTGCAAGACATGCAGCTAGTGCTTTTCTAAAGTTCTAAAGCTAGTACGTAATGACATAAAATTAGGGTAGAAAAGGACGTTAATCTTAACATTTACCTTCCTTCTATAGAGTGGTATGAATTTATATAAGTTCAAGATAATCAATGAGGAGCCGGTACTGTGATTATTTGCACGGAAGAACGACCACTAATAGACATGCAGCTATAGTACTTTTATTTATAAGCACAGCTAGCTGTTCTGTCTGTAAAATCGTTGCACATAATAAGTATGATTAAACCAGTAAACAACAGCACTTTATAGAGTTATTGGTACAGATGCAAACCTATTTACGTTGCCTTTTAAACTTAAATGTCAGACTGCCTGAGAGGGACTTAAAGGGCGTGTCAGTATGGCTGAGCGGTAGGACTTAGGCCTTTGGTTTCAAATGTCGTGGGTTCTCTCCCGCTCAGGCAATCTGACATTTAAGTCCAAAAGCAACGTGAATGTTCGCATCTATATTTAGGTAAAGCGCAAGTCTTATCAAAACCTTCATCCAACTCGAATGCTATTCCTGCACTAATTTTCCATCCCTGTACTAATTATAAAGAAAATATAAGTATAGAAACCCACGAAACCGTATGCGCACCAAGGTCACCATGACGAAACACGTTTTCTGAGCAAGAGCCACCAACGCAAGTACCAGTCGTATCCCAGTCGACCTACGGGGATATAAAGGAAAAGTTACACGTAGATAATCCCACATCCTATTGACTTGTAAGCATTTATACTCTCCTGGTAGGGACTGCGCCGAATGCCCACGCAATGACAGACAGACATGTATGGTGACCTACAACGGTTTGGCCTTGTTGGAATTTCTGAGCGTCTTGTCGGAGGGAGCGTGACACACACGACAACATTTTCGGTCAGTGTAACGACTTGCGTGCCTCATTCTCCTCGTTTTTCTCCGTGATTGCCTGTCTTGAATTGCTTAGTGCACCGGAAACGTAGCCAATCAATCTTCTCTTAAATGCATTGTTGTCTTTCTTCCTCGGCTATAAGAAAGAAAGAAAGAAAAAAAAGGGACTGGTAAATTTGTCAACTCTCCATCAATTGAGAATCGCGCAAGGCAATCAAGTGAGATGTTGTTAGCGTCGAGCAAGGTCTGATTGTGTGTATCTCGCAGGCAAGGGGGGAGGGAGGGGAAATGTTGTGGCTGATTGAATTTGACACCAACTCCGTGTTTCGCATTAGTGACATTACCGGCAATCAGTTGTTCGTTCAGAAGGGTGATAAGTCTTCCGCTGCGAGTCGTTCGTTGTTGTTGGCTTGCAATTAGTAGGGCCTCGAGGACACGTTTTGTTTCTCTTTTTTTCTTCTTCTTTTGAAGTTTTCATGTTTAAATGATGCTAGGGCGGTCCTCCGTATATGGCCGGTTTTATAGCGTATTGTTGTGATTTCACGTTAGTCAGTCGCCCAAGCTTTCATTAGATTTAGTTAGATCCTGGGTTAAGAGACGTAGAGACCTAGATCCCGTTTGTATGAAAATCTTATGACTGGAAAAAAAAAAAACATGTACATCAGTACACTGTGCATCTTTGTTGAAAAGACAGTTCGAATCATTCATTATACTTATTCAAAATTTCAGTTTGAAAGACACATGTACTACCAACAACAGAATTTAAGATTATCGAGATGTCTAGTACGGGCCTCAATTGAATAAGGATTATTGAGATTCCCATTGCGGACGCACACAAACCAAAAAAAAAAACCCCACGATCGTGGTTATATAGATTTCAGCAGGGAGTGGTAAAGGTTGCCATATTTAGGTCATTGCCTCCCTTGTACACGTCCAGTTTATGAAATCGAATAAAAGACCCTAACCTTTCCACATTTGTACCACTCCCCACGGAAAGTTAGTGCTCGCAACACGTACATATTAAGCAAAAATATAATTAGCCAGAAAATGCCCAGTAGCAGACATGTATCTGTTAACTGTAAGCAACTAAAAGCATATTTTGTAGGGCTGGGCTAGGCCCAGTATATGCAATATGCTTGCAATATCGGTAGAAATTGGAAACGGTAGATAAAATCCAGGTAGATCGGTAATAAACCAAATTGAAGATATTTTCACTCTTGTCGACCCATCTGGCGTTTGAATGTAAAATTTTAAAGGTTTTTTCACCAGCTTTCCAATGGTCTAAACCCCAAAGCAGCTGTCTCTAATTGTTTAGAAATAATAAGGCACATTTTTTAAATTTTACTGGGGGATATGGCCCAGCTACCCTGGCAGCCTTTCCCTGGTTGAATGATATCACTCCTTTCAAAGGCCGACCCTTTTTTTGTCCAAAAACCAAAGAAAGCCGAGCCCACTTTCTTGTCGACAGTGGAAGTGACGACGGGCCTAATGTTATCAGTGTAAGGCCAAAGAAAATTAACTAAGCGATATGAAACTGAAGTGAAGTTTTGAAAAATCTTAAGTGCAGTTTTTTTTTTTTTTTAGCAGCGATGCTACAAATTTTAAATGCCTGCACGTCAACATCAGAATCTAGAATTAAAAATAAAACCAACTGGAATTCCTGGTTGGCAGAATTCAAAACTGCAAAAATCGTGTGGGACTTTATCGTTCTCACAATAATATCCTTTATTAATAAAATCGAGTTGTCGCGTAGGATGGACGGCAACGAGACGGCCACAAGACGGCCGCCACAAGACGGCCGCAAGACAGCCGCCACAAGACGGCCGCAAGTAATTGATAGAGCACATATCCGTTTTCATTGTCGGTCGCTCGCTCTTTTTCTTTGCTACCGTGGGAACAATGAGCCTGCTCGCCCTCTTGCTGATTGTTGAAGCTTCGTTTGTTTAATCCTCCCTTGCAATGTCTCCAATGCCTATTTATTTATTTCACATGTACAAACGCGTATTCCAACCATTTTTGCAAGAAAGAATCATATGTAATGTAAGTGTATGGACTCCGGAACAAGGGATACGCTGAATGAGGGAGTGAAGCAAACGAAAAACACGCTTTCCTAGCCAGGGTACGCAAAAACACATAGACGGGATACACGCATTTCGTAACAAACACATCAGGAAGGAAATCGTCCCACTGTTTTTAACGGTGCATCAAACACCACCCGTGCGTAGCACGGGCTTCCGCTAGTTAACCATAGCGAGGACACTGGGTACTGGCAAAAATGACACGCCACTAAAAGAAAAAAAAACTACAAAATAAGTTATATCTGAAACAAAACCCACAAGGGTGAAAGAATCCGGCAAGTTTCGGCCAACCAAAGTAGTAATATCAGAACAAAAATGGTTGCCACCAAGTTGCTACATTATGTTGCCAAGCTAATCCCACCGGCTATTACTTCACATGTTAAATGAAAAACTTGACCAGGGCTACGGGTTGTAGAAATGGTCAGGTTTTTCATTTATCCTTGCGATCTAATAATCGGTGGCATTAGCTTGGCAACGAATGTAGCAGCTTGGTGGCAGCCATCTTTGTTCTGGCATCACTACTTTCATTGGCTGAAACTTGGCAGGTTCATTCATCCTTGTGGGTTATATTTCAGATGCCGTAATTATTTAATTATTTAACTACAGAAAAAAAACAAAAAGAGGGTGGGATCTTCCTCTTCATTAGCGATCAGAACATTACCGATTTTAGTTGTGTTAACCCTAGAATCTATGACAATGACGCTATTAACTGTAGTCTTGCTTCGAGTAAGCATAAATCCACCCAAAACCAAAACTGGTATAAGAGAAGCCGTCAAGTTTCAGAAAAGGGTCGGCCTTTTAAGGTAGTGATATCATTCAACCAGGGAAAGGCTGCCAAGGTTAATCCTGTTAGCCAAGTTAATCGCACCCACTATACTTCGAAAGTTAAATGAAAACTAGAACATTGCTACTGGCGGTAGCAATATTCAAGTTTTCATTTAACGCCCAAAGTATTATTAGGTGCGAATAACTTGACTAACAGGATTAACCTTGGCGGCCTTTCCCTGGTTGAATGATATCACTACTTTGAAAGGCCGACCCATTTTTTTGAAACTTGGCGGCTTCTCTTATACCAGTTTTGGTTTTGGGTGGATTTATGCTGACTCGAAGCAAACTAAACAAGAGCAAGGGAGGATATCACAGCTTTCATAGGACTGTGAACGAACGAAAGATCAGACGGTTTAATCGTCCCCTCTACCTTTTCTGTCTGGATGAATTTTATGCCTATAAATTTACTCATTCATAATTTTCACATTTGCCTTGGCCCAATTAGCCGTTACGCCAGTGAAATTGACACGGTCAGAACATGTTTAGGCTTGTAAATGTACAGAGAATTTCACGGGCTAATCATCACCTTTTCCTGTTTTGTCCGGTATTTTATGTCCATTGATGTTGTCAATTCATAATTTCGACATTTGCCAATGCCCAATTTGCCGTTAGTTAGAGTCCAAGTGACACGGTTGTAGTTTATTGTTTGTGCTCACTTGTTTCACAGGCTTAAGTTTGTTCAATCTCAATTTTGAGCTTACTGGTTACCAAACGCTGACGTTGGTTCGTTTCGCTCACTCACAAGGTTAATTTGAATCACGGCATGAAGCTGGAATTGTTCACTCAAATAAATCACGTTAGCGTATCCAGATTGGTGACGACTGATGTTTATCAATGGCGTATTGCATAAATAATGTGGTTCACGAATAACAATCGGCGCAAGTCATAATGTTGATTGTTGCCAACTGGACCAAGCTGACGTCATCATACCGCTTTTGGAAGAAGAAAAGTTTCGTCTTTGTCGGCCACCATCGTCTGCTGGTTTTGAAATCTCTATCAAATAATTGTAAGTATATTTGTTTGGCTAGAAATTTAGCATTGCCAATTTTAAATGTTTCAGCCAACTGTTTCGATAATAACTACAACAATAATTTGGCACGTACGAGCCACTTGACGGCCACGTGCTACTAGCTGCAACCCCCATTTTAGAAAAAGGCACTTCCACATATGACGCTTTACCTTCTGCCGAAATTTAGATCTGGCAACTTTCCCTAATGAGCTGTAGGCTAGACGTGTCTTTCTACCCTATGAGAATTAACATGAGAACAGTAATTCTACACAAAATCAAATGTCCGTTTCACTAATGCTTCCAAATAAATTAATAACAAGCATACCCTTTATCGTCGTGGGGCAGATAATTCAGTAGGAGTTCGTGTACCATCCTCTTCAAGTTTTCATTTAACGTCCAAAGTATTATTCGGTGTGATTAACTTGGCTAATAGGATTAAGATTGGCGGCCTTTCCCTGGTTGAATGATATCACTACTTTGAAAGGCCGACCGTTTTCTGAAACTTGGCGGCTTCTCTTATACCATTTTGGGTTTTGGGTGGATATCACAACTTTCAGTGGACTTTGAATGAAGAAAATATCAGACCGTGTAATCGTCAGCTGTACCTTTTTTTGCCAGGAGAAATTTTATGTCTATAAATTTTCTCATTCATAATTTTCACCTTTGCCATTGCCCAATTAGCTGTTATGTTAGCGAAACTGACACGGTGATTTTCGTTCGCTTCGTTCATTCAATCAGCGCATCCCTCATCACCTCGGTTAACGTTAATCATTCAATCACTTAGTTACCATGGTGTTCACAACACATAATTGTCCCTTTTATCGTCGTGGGGCAGATAATTTAGTTTGGTGGATTCGTGTACCGTAACAAAAAACCGACCAAACCTTTGCAATAAAAGATACTCCGTCTCTTAGTGAACTATATCATTTAGAATTTTTTATTTGTGGCCGCAGCCAAATGCCATGCGCCCCAAAACTACCCTATACAATACTAAACTATGCCTATACAACATCCATGCTTGATTTATTTTTTTAGTAAGAGCACTATGACCTAATACATCATCTGCTCAATCTAACCTACTCTACGAACTACTTAAATCCTAATCACAAATAACCCTGGGTAGCACACCGTACACCTACCACATACACAATACTGTACTAAGTGCCCAATATACAAGTGCCAAGAGCCCAACCGGATGGCAGGGGGCGAGAAAGAGAGAGGGAAGAAAAACCAATCCTAAGAGAAACGACCCGTTGCCCGACAAAACCCGAGCACCGTCCTTAGAAAACCCGAGCACCATCCATGCCTTAACACGACCAACAGAGCATCTAACCAACGGACCACCTATTTGCAACAACATTGAATCTGACAATTAGGTACTGAAACGATAAGCGTGTAACACTTAAGCATGTTATAATCTACTGTTGGATGACAATACAAACAATGGTTACAACAATAATTTTGCACTTACGAGCCACTTCAGGGCCGCGTGCTTCTAGCTGCAACTCCCATTTTTGAAAAAGGCACTTCCCCATATGATGCTTTACCTGTCTGCCAAAATTTAGATCCACCCAAAACCTAAACTGGTATAAGAGAAGCCGCCAAGTTTATAAAAAGGGTCGGCCTTTCAAGGTAGTGATATCGTTCAACCAGGGAAAGGCCGCCAAGGTTAATCCTATTAGTCAAGTTAATCGCACCTACTAATAATTCGAAGGTTAAATGAAAACTAGAATATTGCTACTTAACTAGCGGTAGCAATCTTCAAGTTTTCATTTAACTAGCGGTAGCAATCTTCAAGTTTTCATTTAACTAGCGGTAGCAATCTTCAAGTTTTCATTTAACGTCCAAAGTATTATTCGGTGCGATTAACTTGGCTAATAGGATTAAGATTGGCGGCCTTTACCCTATGAGAGTTAACATGGGAGCCTGCGGACTAGTTACTAGTCACTAGTTACTATAGTCACCAGTAACACAAATTCAATGTTATTGAGTACACTTTTTCTTCATGAAGGCACGTTCCCACATTTTCGTGTTGACGTTTTCTTCGTGACTGGACTCAAGACACCTGATTCAAACGATTTGCAAAGATTTCACCGGAATGGGGATTCCGCCACAAGTAACCACAATGGGGGAGGGGAAGGGATCCTCTGCATTGAAGGAAAAGCCATTATCTCTAATGGATTGGTGCTGAAATCACGTATAAGTTGGTTTCAGTTAAAAGACCCAGTCTGCTAGTGCGGCCGCCTTTTTTTGATCAATGAATGAATGAATTAATTAATTTATTCGGGAGCCTCGGCCCATGGCCACATACCCCCATACAAATCTAAAGTAATCCAAATACAACAGAAAAAAAACCATCAACAAGCATTTTTTAACAATCGGATGTGTACAATCGGACAATCTACTGTTACTTGGCGGCGACACACTAGCATGTGTCTAGATTTGAACTTTTGTTCGAAAAAACGCATTTGTTAGCAGAACTAAATTTATAAAAAAAATAAAAATAAACAGTTTTTTTCATCCAGGGATAAAAATCTTAGCAGAATAATCCTACCATGTAATCTTCATTGGTGACTTTAAATTTTAATTTTCTTGCAGGACATCGGGACCCAACACAAAAATAAGACATCGAGAAATGTGAAAATAAGTTGGCTTCCCAGGGATTTTCGCAACATAGAAATTCTCACACTAGATAGGAACACAGAAACAATGAAATTGTGAAATCATGTAATGACCTTATTTACCGCAAATATATATAAAAAAAAAAAAAAACTGGCTTTTTACGTCATTTGTCATTAAAATAAAATTAGCACACCGTTATTTTATAGCCACCCAAACGCAAAGTAACACGTCACTAAGGAGAAAAATCGATGGCAGCTAAATTATGTTTGAACAATAAAGGCATTGTCAGGCAGTCAAAAAAAAAAAAAAAACAGAACCGGCATTATTTAAAAATACTTTCAGATCCAAACGAAATTAATGAGGAAATTGAAAATAAAGTTTAAAATATTTATGAAAATAATAAAATTTACTGAAGCAGCAGAAGCATAAATTTAAATAAGAAAACCGAAATATTCCTGTACCTCGAATTTTAAATCTGAATAATGAATAAAGATCTCCTTTCTAAAAACCCATAAGAAAAATAAACTTCAGCCTCTCATCTCGAACACCTTATACCAGACAACTGATCAACTTGAGACTAGGCAGACAAATTAGAAGAAATTATCAGTATTAACTGAATTAAACATTTCATTACTCATAGGAAAATTCTTAGAGAAAATTTTGCTTTTAACGTTTCTTTTACTGATGAACAGTAACAACCGTCGTAGCATCCTGGGACTGCACACTGACGGCCGCAAACTGGTTTTCGCTGCAGTACCCGGATGCCACAATGGGAGTTTACTTACTGACCTTTACTGTTTAGGAGTTTGAATAACATCTCTGTAATGTGTGGTGCAGTGGCAACCCGGACCACTGCACTGTGATTGAGGTTGGCGCTAATGACCAAGCTGTCGACGCGCCATTAAGCCTCATCCCCCCCCCCCCCTTTACTGTTTTATTATTAATAACTAGAGGAAGCCCGTGCTACGCACGGTCGGTCTCGTATCCACCGTTTGCTACACTGGTACGGTTTGGTTGCTCATGTGTATGCCCATGTTTCACCGAATTAAGTTAGGTATAAGCTTTTTAAATAAAGCATACAAAGTAAATGCCGATCGACATACTCGTGAATTATTGTAAGTTTCTCTTTAGTCCTATTTTACATGTGCAACGATTTTACAGATCAAAGAGCTACTGTATGTTTATGAATAAAAGTATTAGCTGCATGATGCATACGTTATTGGCCGTTCTTCCGTGCAATTAATCAGAGTATCGACCCTCATTGGTTATTGAAAACTTGACAATTCGAACCATTATTCTGTAGAAAGAAAAGTAAACATTATGATTTACTTTCTTTTCAGAACTAATTTTATGTTATCGTGCGCCTCTAGTTTTTTTCTAACTCTACATTAAAAAAAACTAATATGCACCATTGTATCTGGTGTAAAAGTAAGCTTAATTAAGCCACATTCGTGTAAAAGTAAGCTGAATGAGCCACATTTATATGTTAGGCAAGTGATTATCGTTCTGGGCCTACTCGCAGCGTTTTTAAAAAAGCATGTAGTAAAAATTTACGTATTTTACTTTACGTGCCTAGAATAAAAACTTGCCAAACAATCTTAAAATTTTACAGATATTTTTTAATATGAGATTCTTTGCTGTTTGCATTGCGTTAGTAGTTTTTTAATTCAGTGAAACCATAATTTGGATAGCAATCCAAAGATGCATTTAAAGATGCTTTTTTCTATGTGACTTAAGTTTTATCAGTTCATAATGATAATAAAGATCCAAAACACCAAATAATGCTTCACGTCCACCTCCTCAAGTCGATGTCACAACTAGCTCACGGACGGAGCTGATACCACGGACTACGGTAGAGAGTTCCAAGGCTCGATTACCGGTAGTGACCACGAGGCCATGTGTCCACTGTTATCTGCATTATGTGTTGCGCAAATGCTTTCGATACTTACAGTGTAGTAGGGGTGGACTACAGTCGTTTTTTATTTCTTTTCCAGCTTAGGGGACCTGCGCGCTACATCAGGAAACAGCCGCCTGTTTGTTGGCCATCTAGGCTTCATTGCCGTCTTCCAGTCTTCTTTGCAGCCGAAACGTCAGGCCAAACCAAAGCAACGATTTTGTCCATCCGTCTTACGTTTTTTTCAGTGGTATATAGTGAAGTGGACTTTAAAAAACAGGGCAAAATTAAACAGCGTTGCTTCCTTATAGCTATGTGGTTTTCTCGACGTAACTCAATTAAATTACAACATTTGATCGTCGCATTTAACCACTACAGGAAGTCACGCAACCGTAAAAACAAAAGGATTTCGCCAACGCCATACATTAACTTCGTTTAAAATAGTCTCGACACCGTGCTGCGTGGACGAATAGGCCTACTTTCGAATCCCATTCTCCGTTAGCTGCTACTTACGAAATTAAAGCGGCAGGTAAGAAAAAAATTTGGCCTAAAAGTTGAAAATTATGCCTGAAATATAAAACTAGGCCTAAAAGCTAACTTCCTTTTAACTGGCAATTGTGATGGACTTTTAGATTACATAATGGAGGCGGTCAGTTTTTTTTTTTTCACTTCGGAATGCAACTCGTATGAAGGGGGAAAAAAAACCAACCTCTTGTGCTATTACTACTGGTAATTTTTCCAGCTTATCTTATTATTTTCCCGTTTCTCCGATGTTCTGGTTAGAGAGTTGTAAAAATGAATATGCTCTTTCAAGTTTAGAAACAAGATTTGCGGGGTGGATTTTCAGCTTCTTGTGGGTGGTTGAGGATGTCGCAAATCTTGTGTACTTGTATGTTTGCTGGGCCAATGGCCAATCTTAAGAGTCTAATGTGGCTTATCTTCCACAGGTTAAATTATCTATGTATTGTAATTTTATTTCCGTTTCCTGCGATCTAGAACCTTCTAGCACTTACCTTTGTTATTTCGCTGTTGTCAGGAATAACCAAAACGTATAAAATGAAGAAACGGACCAAGCATGAGTTAGCCTTCGGGCCAGCCACCCGGTCGGTCCTCTTTGACCCCTGCTAGGTCTGCTAGTTCTGCTAGGTCTGTTAGGTCTGCTAGTTCGACCCCCTGCTAAGCCTGCTAGCAGGTGTCTTCGAACTGCTAGGTCTACTAGTGGATGTCTGGCTAGTTAAGCCTTTAGTAGACCCAATTCTGGTTAGGCCTTCACTATAGGCATATTTTGGTTATGCCCTAAGTTAAACGTAAATGTTTCCCCAACCTAAAGTAAGCTTTTTTTCTAAACCTAGTCTAAGCCTAAAGTTCCCCAGCCCCAGCTTCAAGTTTTGTTCAGCCATGTCCGCACAGTATCTCTTGAACCCCTCACCGCTTCATTTGGCATTTTGCACATACATTCTATATACTTTATTTGTGGAAAGGTACAGAAACTCAATAAAATTGAGCTAGGGGTTTTGAAAACCATTGTGACACGGTTTTGCGACCATCAGTCGAACGTAAGCAAATGTTGCCAAGGCTAATATATTTTTTTTTTTGGAACACGCGAAAATATCAAGAAATGGAGTCCTTTTGATCTCCTTGAGTCTTCAAAGGATAGGGAATGCAATCCGAAAACTTCGATCACGACGGGGGTTAAATAGTTTCCAAAACGGTACATCAGGCGATATAAACCCCAACATTACCATGGGCGTACAAGTGTATGTAAGGCCGATCTTGGAGTACGCGAGCCAGGTCTGGTTACCCCACCAATTAGGTAACATTGACCGTATTGAGAGTGTACAGAGGCATTTCGCAAAATATATTCCTGGTTGTAAATCTAGAAACGCGCTAGCACTTCGCCCATAAAGGTCACATTGTTGGCTTTCCACGGCGACTAATTATTGGCGTCCGATTGTTGTTCAAAGTTAGGACATTATCGGACATGAGCGTAGGCTTACCCGAGACATTAAACCGGCATTTTCTGGTATTGAATACTAAATATTAATGCGACAGAAAGCTTTGGAAATTGTATAGATCGACGGGGTTTATCGAGTAGACAACACTGTCATCAGAAAGTCCTCTTCCAGAGCTGTGCATAAAAGTTTTCAATACGAAAAAGGTATGTCAACATCGTTGATTTCGTCCTAATTACTTACTACTACTTATTACTATTTAATTCCAATCAGATAAAATCATTTATGCGACCGATATGCTTGAAATTTGACATTCAGTTGACGTTTGACTCCAATAGGTGCTTTTATGGTTTGACGTTTGGGGAGGTTTTAAAGCCAAAGATTGTAATCATTTGCAATGCTATTTTCGTGAAAGGTGGGAACACTCCATCTGTTATCAAAATAATTGACCTTTCCTTTCCTTACCTTGCCATGATTTTATTGAGGCCATGACCTACCGGCGAACGCCCCAGCTAAATAATACAACTCACCAAACTACGCTACTACAAGTCACACAACCTAACCCTACGACATGCAACACTCCACAAGGAATTCTCTGTACACACGGCAGTAACAATGCAGCCTCGGTTAACTTATTGTTTCCGTTTCACAATTAAATCGAAATGATACATTGTAATTGTAACTTATTTTAACCCATAAAACGGTAGTTGCCCCCTTTGTGCAGGCGTTCAGCAAACAATGCTTTAACAATGCTAAAAACAACAATACCTTTTCCCTAAGAAAGATCAAGTAAAAGAAAAATACAATTTATTCTAAGTGAGCCTGGGCCGTACGCCATGCGCCCAACTACAGAAATAAAATGGTACACTAGAAAAAAGAAACAAAACTATCAACCGTACAACACTAGACCTCCACTGCACCCAAACACCACAACTACAACACACCCTGCCATCCGGCCAGTAAAAAAAAATATAGAAAATGTTCGACAGTCTCTTCACATTGGCACGTCACGCAATTAGGCGAGGTCACCCACCCAAGCCTGAACTAATGTGCACGAAGCAGCGAGTGGCGAGTGGTAAAAGAATTTATCGAAGGAAACAATGCTGAAGCTATGGTCTAACAATAATGCTACAAATAACAATGCCTTTACAAACATGCACATGCACCAAAACCGTGGACAAAACCAGTAAATTCAAAATGCCGCCACACTAAATAAAGTAACGTAATCGTGGACCCGTGTACTATAACAAACCAAGTTAAAAGAAAAAGGGAAAAAATGTGTATAGTAACGTAATCGGGCTTGAGTGAAAAGAAAAAAAAAATGTATGTCGAAGGAAACAATGCGCACAAAAGACCTAAGATGCGCAGTCAGATTCAGGGCCAAAAAAATAAAAATGTCCACACACGTGAAAGACGCCGTCTGCTCCCGAGTTATAGAAATGAATAAAGGATGGTGAAATGAACCACAGGATACATGGACTGAGTGAGCGAAGCCGCCTTAGCAAAATTACCATCTTCAAGAACCTGAATTATTTAAATAACACATTTCACTATTTTGGGGCAGGGGTAGTCCTAGATTCGCCCGTCTTCATGCCGGGTTTTACAACTAGTTTAAAATAAATAAAGTTTCTCACCCTCTATGTAAACTGTTTATGGGGAAGAAAATCCGTGAAGGGTTACCGCTCCTTGAATAAAAAAAAAAACAAAACAAAAAACAGAAATAACCTAAATAGGCCTAAACTAAACAAACCTAGTCCAAACTTTTATCCAATTTTTTTTCTTCAAAAAATGTGAAAGTAGGGCTCCCTTGAATGGACTAAAGTGGTCCCGTCCCTATTTTCAACTAAAAAAAAATAAAAGAAATTAGAAAAAAAGTATTGACTAAGAAATTTTTCAGCTCGCGCGTTTTTCATGAGCCACCCTGTATGTTTAATTTGCCACCGGCACTAATTAACGTAACTACACCACTAATTCTACTAAGATAAATAACATGGAATCGACAGTGTTGAGGGCACTTCTCCATAAAGGATAAATTCCTATACCTTAATGTTGAGTTCTTCATTATTGGACCCATGCTCACGAATCCAACGATTGGCAACGGTTTCCATCGCATAAGGCCTTGAAGAAATCACCGAAAGCAGTCTGCTGGTGAGCCACCTTATTACATCAACAGTGTACTATGAAACAATTAAGAGTACATGCCTCCATGTTGGCTTTCCTCTGTTGTACCACTCTGTTTTGCAACATCAGTTCAAACGTACGTAAATGCTGCAAACGCTTTTATTTTTTCGAGACGGTTTTGCTACATTCACTCAAACGTATGTAAATGTCGCAAACGGTATTTATGCGCAGGATGCTCGAAAATATGATGGGTATGTCGTTTTAAGCGTCAAATAATCGGATATCGACCGATGTACTGTTGCCAGAAATAATCTCATCAACCTGACGGCGACACACTAGTGTTTGTCTAAATAGTGTATACCCGTTTCGCCGAAAATGTTTCCCTTTCGCCGCAAATTAAGCTCTGATGAAAATTCGGCGAAAGGTGAATTTCCGTTTCGCCGAATCTCGTTTCGCTGAATCAAATTATTCTTAAAAAATTTTTGACGTTGTAGAAGTTAAAGATACATTCTTAATTGGAAGGAATTTGTGATTACTTGCGGTTTCTGATGTTACATGTTCAGCCGCAGCGAACACGGCATAGGCATATGATTTGTGAAAAAATTATTCGGCGAAACGGAAATTCCCGTTTCGCCGAAAACTAAGACACTGATTAAAATTCGGCGAAACGGGAATCGACGAAACGGGATTCGGTGAAACAGTCATACACCGTCTAAATAACTGCCGTTCCTCACTGCGTCACTTGCATTGTCACACTTTCAAGTTAATTTGATCAGAGCTTTAATAATATTCAGGTTAGACAGGGCGGTTACCAGGGCGGCAACGTCACCAAAAAAAACTTGATTTTGCAGCCTACTACTCTCATTAAATCCCTCCGCTTGGCCCAAAGGTGAAAGTATTTTCACAAGAGCCAAGTTTAAAGCTAACAGCCTAGAGGTCAAGGTTAGAATGAGATGCCTAAAGAGTTTGGATGTTTGTCAATTGGCCGTCGCTGTAATAAGTTCAAGGTGGGTGGCATTTTTAATTAGGTTTTAAAGTTGTATAAAAGGGAGGGATCGTGAAAGCAAAAGTATCACTTCTCTCCAGTCTTTTCATCAACGCAGACTCTGTCTACATCAACCAACTCTTCAACATGGTAAGCATGAAACTAGATTTTTAATATACTGAGCTACTTGAAAATTATTATGTTTGCTAAGTTCTGCCCAGTTTTGTAAAAGGAATTAGACACAAAATTGAAGTTTTGAGGGCAAAAAATATAATGAAAAATGAAAAAAGGAAAGTGGACACTGTTTTCCATTAAAAAAAAATATTATTATTATTAACGATCAATAGTGAATAAATATTTATACACTCAAGCAGCAAAGTAGTGACGTCATTCTACCAATATAAATAACGTGAAATCGACGGTGTTGAGCGCACCTTTTCCGTAAAGGATACACGCCTACACCGTACAAACTTGGTAATGTTAGAACTATGGAGGTATCTGATCGCATTCGAACCTCTAACTTTCTTTCTTTCATTTTCATTTTTTTTTACCGTTAGGTCAGTCCTGGTTTTAGGTATAGCATGCATCTTGAACGTGATTTTAGCTATAGCAAGCTCTATATCAGCATCCTGCACATCATAGAATTAGGAGCCAGTAATTTATACACGACACCAAACATTTTTTCGCGTATAACGTAGATCGTGATGCGACAATTTACTCGTGGCCAATCCTCAGTAATTGTTATGAAAAACGCACGATCTGTATATTCCGAGCGCATTTTCCCCAAAAATGTGGGCCTTCAATTACAGCACCAGTCCGGGTTGCATGGTCAGTCTAATCTAACTAACAGCTCGTCAGTTATGGTAAACGCACAGTTACTGACTGAACACCAAGCCTTATAGTGACAGAATTGTATTTAAAATCAAGATTGGTCACGGATCGTTTCACTTTATTAACAACATTAAAAAAAATTAGTTTAATTGTGTGTGATTTTAAGTGAGTGCTCTAAAATTTTCTGTTTAATGAGATGCTTTTATTCTTCATTTTATTGCTTGACCAGATTTTGTTTGTTGTTTATTTTATCAAATAAATCAGACCAGTGGTCGAACAAGTGTTTGAGATCTCCTTTACGCAACGACTTGCTTTTGCATTCTCGCAGCTCGAATTTAATCGTGATAGCAAAGGTGTCGTTGCCACGGTAACAGGATATGCTAAATCCGACGTCAGTTGAGTAAATGCTTGCAGTCTTACAATCCGTGAGAATAAGACAAAGAATTCAACTTGAGAAACAATTTTCCAGTCATTTCTGAACTCACATTACTGATTGTTTTCCATGCGAGCCAGCAGAGCTAAAACCGCCGCCATGTTTGAATTTCAGATGAGTTCTAGCTTCTAGAGTTCAAAAGCGAGTAGTTAATTAAACGCCTTTGAACGAGTCGAGAGTTCGAGAGAATTTAACTGTCGAGCTGTCAAAGAAAACCACGTCGTTCGTCTCACTAATCTCTTGCAACAATTTCGAAAAAACGCACGAATCCCGTTTAGACTTCCGTCCTATTCAGCTTATCTTTTCCCCTAAAATGGTGGCATTTCAATTTCCAGTACGATTCTGACGTGAATGGTCTTTCTAGTGAACAAAGCCAGTAGCGAACTAAGCATAATAACAACAGAATTGTATTTTTAAATTGGGATTAGGTTTTGTTAAATGGTTATTTCATCGTTTCATTTCAGTACGTACGTTTTTTTTTTAAATTCTTCAAATCGTGAGTGGTAGCTTGAGACTGGTTTAAATCTGCTCTTAATGATTATCGCCAAACAAAGGCCATTATTGGCAGTATTGTAATTTTTTATTGCAGTTTTTCGAATTGTTTGTTCCCGCATTAATCGTGCCATGGGAAAAGGAATGTTTCCCTATCTTCAACGTGAGAGGAAATACTTTCTCCCGCTTTAACACCGTAACGTACAGATTTCATTGAAATAAGAAGCATGATTGGCCTATTTTGTAAGCTATAGAGCAGTGACATTTGCCGCCACTACAAGGTGCCCTACATAAAAATAGAGGGAAAAACAACGGAAGAGCGGATTTCTTAGGCTTAAAATAACGTTTTCTCCAACAATAAAAATCGCGCGTTTTAGATCTAAGAAATCACTCTTCACAGCATCGGCTTCAGTATGACGCCCTCCTGTTTCTCTCTGAAGTGCCCCTTACAGCTAACCCATTAAGGCTCCAACATAGAGTTATATACAATAATACTACGTCGTGTCACTGCTCTATATGTAAAGTCGTTGCCGACGTGATCGCTGTGTATAATCTAGTTAGGCAATGATAAGTCTGATTTCGGTAGCTAATTAATTCCCAAGATGCAAGACGTTTCGCAGCGAAGGAATTCCAGTTAAAATATAATTTTTCTATTAGGGTCAATTTGGATGTATGATTTTGGAGGATAAGGTGAGCTTCTAGCTCCGCTCACAGCTAACTGCGTTCAAACCACCGGCACGTAAAACGTTGTATGCAACGGAAGTTCATTCTGCGTTTACCAGGCTCGGACTGGCCATACTGCCATTGGCACAGGCGCCCTTTGGTTACCACACTTTTGGCGCCCCATGGGCACCCTTCTGTTTTACCCTCCCAGAAAGAAAACTGAAATCTTTTCTGCTATTGAGCTTCCCTTCAGGCACGAATCTTTCTCCTTCCCGTTACATGCAGTTTCAACACTTTTTTTAAACTCATCTCCCCCTCCCCTCCCGCCACCACCACCAAAAAAAAAAAAGACCCAGACATTCAAGAAAGAAGTTTATAACACCGCTATTCCTTGATATATGTGGCAATACATGCGTGAGCAAAAACTCCTAGCTCTTCCCTGGACAATACTTGGGGAGCTTATTGCGCTCTCCAGACTTGACGAATTCCTGGTAAAACGTGTGGCGCCCCTCCCGCATTATTTCTCTAACTGGCACAGTCGCCCTTTGGTACCCAGTCCGACTCTGGCGTTTACGAGTAACAAAATCCAAACAGGAGGTTTGTAGGCTTCTGGAAGTGTCGAAGACCAAAAAAATCAACATTTTGTTGTATATTTGTGTATCATTATTTAGCTCTAACCAAAGTTCTAATGAATTTGTTGTATTTTGTGCTGCATCATTATTTAGCTCCGTAGGAGTGAGTAATGAACTCTGATTCAGTCTACTGTAGTGTTTGACGGACCACATGAACATCGCAATCGTTTAAATCGTGTACCCATTGTGTAGCAAATGAAAATTAAATTAAAATTAAAATAAATGAAAATTAAAATAAAACAACCCATTTTTAGCAATTTTAGTGTCTTTGAAACATTTAATGACAATTCTCAGAATTTTGCCGTTGCAATAAAGGCCTCAATTTTCAACTTTTATCAAATTTTACTCTCAAATTTCGGTTTGGGGGGAGGGGGGCAGTTAATTATCCATGAATTCCCTTCCCCGGTTGTGTTGCTGCTTTATACAGTTTCCTTATTTGCAAAAATGTGTTGCTGTCTTCACTACCATGTAGCTTCTTAGGTTGAATCTGCAATGATGTTGAGTCTTTTGGGTTGAATCTACTATAGTACAGCTTTTTGCCAGGTCGAATTTGCTGTGATGTAGCCTTTTTAGGTTGAGATCTACTACGATAGAGGTGGTTTTTTTTTTATGCTGAATCTGCTGTGGTGTTTATTTTACTCTACAACTTTACTCATTTCAGATTGCCATTGTTCTTCTTGCCGTTCTCGTGGCTTCTGCCCAGGCCGGAGGTGTTGCTTCACCAGCAGTCTACAACGCAGGTGTCGTAGCATCACCCTTATCCTATGGTGCCACCTACGGCAATACGTACGGTACCTACGGTGTCCCAGCTTACGCCCACTCTGGTGCAATTGCTTCTCCCGTCGCCTACCGAAGTGTCGCCACACCGGTCTCGTACGTGTCTGCCCCCACAGTCGCCCACACTGCCGCCGTCGCTACCCCAGTCACCTACAGTACCCATGCATCCAGTGTTGGTGTCCCCGTAGCCCACACCGTGGCCGGAGGTGTGGGATACGCCAGCGGACTCGGTTACGCCAACGGTCTGGGTTATGCCAGCGGCCTAGGCTACACCAGTGGACTCGGTTACGCCAGCGGCCTCGGTTACGCCGGTGGACTCGGTTATGCCGGCGGATTGAGTTACGCCGGAAATGCTGGTCTTTACAACTTGGGTCACAACGGTTACGGCTATGGATACGGCAGATAAACGTCTCTTGTGACGTCATTAAAAAAAAAAAGACTATTACTCCGTGACGAAGAGTTGGTTGTGCATAAATTATAAATTAATTGATATCTGTAAACTATTAATTTATTTTTGTGTGTTCCGTGTTTTAAATCCAGACAATAAAACTATTTTTGTTGGAAACCTAACGCTTATCTTTTACAAATTATAGGAAAATTTCAAATTTCATATACCTCTCGCTATAAAATAAATGCAGCACAGACACGTGAAAGAGGCCATAAAATCTCATTTGTCCAACAAATATTTCTGTGTCCAACAAATTAATTGGTAATTTGTGTATCTGGGCGAGCGGGTCCCAACCTTTTCTGCAGTACGCCTTCCCGTCGGGACTTGCCTGCAGTATTCGTCACCATCGGGTCTACATTGGCACCCCCCCCCCCCCTCCCCATGCTGTGTAATTTTTCTTTTTATAAAACGAATTGAATTTGAAAGATTTGAGATCTTATGATAATGTAGTTTGAAAAAAAACTGTCGACAGCAGGTCTAAGTCTGTCATTGGTGAGAACTTTGCGAGGATTAGTTAAACAAAGGTTACCACTGATCTGTACAATATCGGCTCGCGCCTCCCCTCAGTTGCCAGTTGGGAAATGCTGGCCTGTAGTTTTGACTGTGAAAGTTGTAAAGTCAGAAACTTTTATTTTCAGCTGAATTTGGAACATTTCCAAAAAAAATGAGTAGGAAACAGTTAAGAATGTTGGCTGTGAGAAAGAGAATTGCAAGAGTCCTGTTTTTTTTTTAATTTTTTTTTTTTGGGGGGGGGGGGGTGGCCGGGGGAGCCCGCGGATGGGGAATTTTTGGGTTGGCTCCCCCCCCCCCCCCCCAACTAAATTTCTGACCCACTGCCGCCTCGCCGGTGAACTGTATCATTCTACCACAAAAACTTTATCGTATGTAAACGATGAGATTCTAGGCTTGAGTAGCCCTCGCTAGAGGTCTTCCTCCGCCAAAAATAAAAAAAAAAGAAAACATAATCGACTATAATTAAACTTTATGGATTGGTTTATCTTTCCCTACAAAATCTCCAATTTACCCTAGTGTTCCAAGCATCCGTTATAGCAGCTACACTCATCTCCCCGTAAATAAACAGGCACGTGAGTCATATTGTGTTTATCCTTTTACTCACTACACTTGTCACTTCCGATTTTTTTTCACTCCCCCCCCCCCCCCATCCCCTTCCATCTCTTTAAACACGCACTTATTTGCTTTGGCGGAAATCAATAGCTCATTCTTACAGATGAGGCATGGCAAGTGAGGGAGAGGGTGGGAGGGGAGGGGACAAGTTGTTGTTACGGCCAATCAGAACGTGTTTTTCGGTTCTGCTTTCAACAATAACAAGATGGAAGGCCAAAAGCTTTTCTCACCCAATTTCCATATCATTTTCCTTGTGCGAAACGCTCTTTTGTTTTGTCAACGGTAGGGAGCATAATGTGCATACGATAAGACCGTAGGAGGCGCCTCACGCATTTATAGCTTATCCCCCCTCATACGTTTTAGCTTATCTCCAATTTGCATAACCGCATTGCTTGTAAGCCAATTAGGTATACGTCGGGGACAGATGGGTGGAAGATTAGGATTAGATTATCTGAAGAGTGCTAAATGAAGCCCCTTCGAGGAGATGATCCGATTAACTAATTTACTGATGAATCGTTAAATAGACTTTATTTGCCGATTTAACTTCTGGTCTGTCACACTCATGTGTCCCCGACGAGCGTCAACAGACTTCAAGGATCGTTTGAAGCCCCCCCCCCCCCCTCTTTATGCAGGTGGCGCTTGCGGATGGATTTTGGTCAAGGCCGACTGAAGAAGCTCTGTGGGAATCAGTTGCGGTTCTTCTCACATTGGACGAAATAGAATGGATATCCCTCCGACAACAGCCATGTTTTTCATGCATGACCAACAATATAACAATATAATATATCTAACTCTATGTGCATGACGATATTCAAGAGCAAGCAGACGGCGTTACCTTGCCTTCACCGTTTGCATTACAAGCTTTCCGTAAATTTTGACTGTGACAAGTTACAACCAACTCATAAAAAACCAAAAAAAATCCAAAATAACCTAAAAGTTGGTTGTTAAGCATGATACTGGAATCTGTTATTGAACTACCGTTGACAGTATAATTTTCCTTAGGGGATACACCGTTGGCAGTAGGGGGGCACTGGCAATTTTACGCTCCCCACCGTAGTCCCCACTCCATCACAACGAAAGAATACTGTGCAACTTTTAAACTAAAACGAAAACGATAAAAAAAATACACAAAAAATGTATTAAAAAACTGAACATAGGTAAGCTCACCCTCTCCCTGGTGTATGCTCCGTGCCCACTCTTCCTCCAGTATAAGACCCCTCCTCCCCAAGCCGGTTGCATTTTAGCACTGAATCTTATACCGATTTCTCATTGGTAAATTCAAGCGACCAGGCCGGACTAGGGCGGGCCAGCCAGTGCCGAACGGGACCAGTGCTGATCTTGGCCGCGCCTGGCCCGGCCAGCCTCATACCATTGGCGTGAGCCGGGCTGGCTTCTCGAAATACCGGCCCGGCCTAGGCCGGCCCGTTTTCGAATTGGTTAATAAAACGATGCCCAGTCCTCCTTGGCACGGCCAGGACCACTTGAATTTACCAATGCGAAATCGGTATTATACCGATTTCGCATTGGTAAATTCAAGTGGTCCTGGCCGTGCGAAGGAGAGCTGGGTACCGTTTTATTAACCAATGAGAAATCGGGCCGGCCCAGGCTGGACCACTATTTCGAGAGCCGGCCCGGCTGCCTGGGCGCGCCAGGGACGGCCAAGACCGCTTTATTTACCAACGCAAAATCAAATTAGGGTCGGAGCCGGCCAGCGCCGCTTAAATCAGAAGTGTTTACGAATGGTGCTACAGTGTAGCGGCAGAAAGTGGAACGTGTCAAGTACCACAAACTGACGCGTGGCGGTGCTGTAAATCGTGATCAGAGAGCCGTGGAATTAACCAACGCGAAAGCGGGCCGGCCGGACCAGCAGTAGCCCCTATCGGCACTGGCCGGCCCATCCCAATCCGGCCTGGCCGCTTGAATTTACCAATGCGAAATCGATATTAGGCAGTTGGCTCCCTCCCCACATGTAATACCGATTTCGCATTCGTAATTTCAAGAGGCAAGGCCGGACTGGGGTGGGCCGGCCTGTGCCAATCGGGGCCAGTGCTGGTCCGGCCGGCACGCTTTCGCGTTGGTTAATTCCACGGCTCGCTGATCACGATTTACAGCACCGCCACGTGTCGGTTTGTGGCAGTTGACACATTCCACTTTCTGCCTCCACACTGCAGCAGGATTCATAAACCATTCTTATTTAAGCGGCGCTGGCCGGCTCCGTCCTAATTTGATTTCGTGTTATACTGATTTCGCATTGGTAAATTCAAGTGTCCAAGGAGGGCTGGGTACTGTTTTATTAACCAATGTGAAATTGGGTCACCTAGGCCGAGCCGGTATTTCGAGAGCCGACCCGGCTCACACCAATGGCGTGAGCCTGGTCGGGCCAGGCACGGCCAAGACCGCTTTATTAACTAACGCAAAATCAAATTAGGACGGAGCCAACCAGCGCCGCTTAAATCAGATTGGTTTATGAACGGTGCTGCAGTGCAGCGGCAGAAAGTGGAAAATGTCAACTGCCACAAACAGACATGTAGCGGTGCTGTAAATCGTGATAAGCGAGCCGTGGAATTAACCAACGCGAAAGCGGGCTGGCCAGACCAGCATTGGCCCCAATTCGCACTGGCCGGCCCGCCCCAGTCCGGCCTGGCCGCTTGAATTTACCAATGCAAAAGCGGTCTTGGCAATGCCTGGCCCGGCCAGGCTCACACCATTGGTGTGAGCCGGGCAAGCTCTCGAAATACCGGTGGAAGCTTCCACAAATATACCGATTTCGCATTGGTTAATAAAACAGTGAGCAGCCCTCCTTGGCACGGCCAGGGCCACTTGAATTTACCAATACGAAATCGGTATAAGCTCCCAAATCTTCCTCCAATACTTCCTCCACCCCCAGTCGCATATTTGTACTGAAGCTTCCATAATGTTTTTCCCTGTACGGGCCTTAAAGCTTCCAAATATATGTTCTTCACTTCTTTCTTTTTCGTTCATTACCCTATTGATGACACATGACGGTTATTTATTTATTTATTTTTTATCATTTTTCAAGGATGCCGTTTAGTCAAATAGCAGCCGCCGGAACTCCAATCATTAGCTTATACCATGAGTCCATGAAAAGTTCCGTAGGAACGATGAGTAACACACTTCTATTAGGGTGGTGTCCTAGCGTTTGACCGATGACAGAGACTCGCCTCGACCACCATTGGAACCAAACAGTGAAAACCTTCAATTTCAAAAACTAGATGGCGCCAGTAATTTGTGCCTTTTAAAACTTCAGTATCATTTACAGCTTGTTTGTGGGCTCTCAATGTTATTCATAAATTCTTATTTAAAGTATTCTTTGGAATTCTCAGACGAATAAAATTTATTAAGCTATATTCTAAACTATTTTCGGAATTATTTTTAACCAATCACGAAGCAGTTTGGTTAAAACGAACGCCATGACATGTGTTATGTAATGTGCCACTCGTGCTTCAACTAAAAAAGTGAAATCCTCCAAGTCAACTGCCAGAAAGCGACAGACGAGGAAATTCAACTTTATAAACAACAAGAAAGTAGTTTGATAATATGGCAAAGAATGTTTGCTCACTTAGTGCAATTATTTTGTTGGTGGTCCGTGTTCATACTGGAGATAATCCCCTAAACAGTAAAAAGTGTGGTAAGGCATATCTACGATTATCTGTTGCATATTTTAAGTCGAAAGACAGGAAGCTGATTATTTCTAAAGTGTGACACGTCGTATTATGATTTGTGAGATTTTCTGCTGCATTTTCTACATTCTACGACAAAACAGTGAGAAAGTGTTTAAATGTGGAAACCGTAGTAAAGCCTTTTAACTGAAGCTCATGTTTAGTTGCGTTTGGGGGCGAGAAGTGTCTTAATGTTTTTGTGACGAGAAGCCTATTAAAAACATAGTATGGGGTACTGCAATTTCTGGTGAATGAGGCTTGTTGCAACGTAAATGAATTTTTTCTACCGATCGTTCCTTAAATCAAGTTTGTAGTACGCAATTATCTTATTTAACGTGAATATCAGACGATGTATACTCGTATACAAAACGGTGTGAAAACCTGGAAATGCAACCATAGTGGTGCCGGTTTTCATACATAATTAAAAGAAATAGACAACTTTTAAATGCCAGATATTTTTATTAGTATCCGTTTTCGAAGTAAGAAATATTACAATGCATAGTCAACGTTTTTTAATGAGACACTTAAGTGAAAATTAAAAAAAGCTACAATTTCGTTGTAAAAGTGTGTAGCAATGTAGTCGAATGGATAATGGTGTAAACCCCTTGAAGTTTGAATTGTATGCTGCAGCATTTTTATTGAGAAGCCCTTTATTATCTACGGTCGAATTCTACTCTAGCTGATTTTGTAAGGTGTGTGCTACTTCAAATACTAAGCTTCAGCAGGTGCCCTTTTCGGCAAAACAATGAATGACATTAAAAAAAATTTATAAATTTATAAATTTATAAAAAAAAATCCTGTAACTTTAAATTCTTATTCGTCGTTTATACATGACACTGTGCAAGAGTGCATTTTTTAGGGTACTGCTACTCCGAAGCAGAAGGGGGGGGGGGGGGGGAAGGCTCCCGCTTCAAAATCCTTTACACATTCATATATCTTTCAATTTTGGCGTCACTGGTTATTAGTGCTAAAAATTGTTTAAAATATGAGTAATCGAAACTTGTCAGCCTAAAAAGTGTTCGGTAATGAGAAAGCGCCTCCGTTACTCTGTTCAGTGGCACAGACAAGAAACCTTGTGGAGGGGGACGAATAAAGCCAGCTCGCGGTTTGGGGGAACGCTTCCCTAGAGCATTCCGAGGAATTGAAGCAATTTATGGTACATCACTGCCGAATCCTGCTTCTTTAGAGTACTTATTTATTTTACGTATTCTGGCAAATTTCTGTAGCGTTATGACACAAAGGCGGAAGAAGTATCGTTTATGTTACACGAATCCTATAAAATACTTAGTGCGTGACAGTGTATCTGCTTATAAATGAAGCTTGTTACAGTGTAGATGGATTCGTTCTGGCAATCAATCCTTAGAATTAAAATTGTAGTACCAATTTCGTGTTTAACGAATGTGAGACAATACGTATTCCAGTACACAATAGTGGGAAAACCTTAAAATGCAAATTTTCTGATGCCACATTCTAACATATTTCAATGATGTTGCATGGCATACGTTACTTTGATGAGACACTTAAGAGCTTGTTAACAAAGCTACACTTTCGTTGAATTTTTTGAAGTATCGTAAATTGAATGCGTAATGGTGTGAAGCCCTGGAAATGTTAATTGTGTGATGCTGCAATTTTACTTCTACAGTAACTAATATCATTGGGTTATTTTGCCTGTCGAGCAATGATGTAAATAACGAGGGGGGGGGGGACGCGGGCAGGTCAAGCGCCCCTCCCCCTCAAAAAAGAAGCCAAGGCGTAATTTTTTTTTCGATATTGACCTTTAAACGTTTGATTTTGTTTGATAGCCATAATATACAGTATGCAAATGACGAAAATAGTCATTCAATCAAAATGAAGCGGTTGTGCGTTTC
>JAHWFP010199669.1:5034-18985 GCA_023313725.1 Lithobius niger
CAAAAATGTCTCGAAGTTGCAAAAATGTCCCGAATAAGTAAAGTTTGGCCACTCTCTTTGTGCGGTTTTGTACTATTTGTTTGTATGCATTTTCGGAAGAAGAAGGGCCCTATGGGGGTCATCCGCCAAAAGAGTATAATTTGGCTGTGACATAACTTTTGTAAAAAAGTTTTTTTTTTCAAAGCAAAGCTTGCAACGTTTTAGTAATATGTATTCCTTTCTAGCACAGCTGTTGGCTGAGCTTAATATATTTATTATTACTATTACTATTTGACAAGCAACAGGAATGACAGTAACAGCAATGACCAAACCACGTTGTTTTAGCCAGAAAATCAGTTAGGTCTATTTATTTCATGCCCACGAACTACGGCCTTAATCAACACTGTCTAACGAATATTTTAATACTCGAAGCAATTCTACAGCTGTATAACATTAACAACAATATAGGTAACAACAAATGACAGTTGTAAAGTGTACGAATTGTAGATGAGTAATTATTTACAAAAACAGCGCTGATTCGAACGTGTTTGAAAGGTCTCCACGCGTGTGTAGCGTACTGTGGCGACCTCTGGTGGCAAAATCTTGCAACAAAATTAGGAACTAAGTGTTCGTCTCTTGCTAAAACCATGCAAGTAACAGCAATGACATTACGGTGGAAGAGAAAAACAAGATTTAATTTAAATTAAATTCATCATTAATTTTAACATAACTTAGTGTTGTTGCAATTGTAGTTTCCTATAGACCAAATAAATAAAAAAAAATACGAAGAAAATTTCATTTTAATGGGCAGTAACTTAGTGAACACTGAGTGAGTGTGCTAGTGGGCATGACTTGTGATGTTTTTGGTTAATTTTTAAAAGAAATTAAAAATAAATTGCAATTTATACTATAATTCATAAACAGTGTCTTTGATTGCTAACCTGTAAGTGTTTTCTACACGTCTATTCCGAAAATTATTAATGTTAACTAAAATGCAATGGCGGCATGACCCATGGTGCCTCATGCTCATGCCGATTGTGGCATGTCAAAAATCCTGGGTTTACGCTTGAATTTCACCAGCTCCATTGGGTTCGTACACCCTAAAGACAAACAACAACTGTATGCATTTCACCACAAGTATCCACTTTTAACTTATTTTGATTTGACTAGCTGGACGAGTTTACGCTGCACGGTGGATTGAATTTCCCAGTCTTAGCCTCCCCCGGTGTTTGGTCTTAGGAAACTAAATCGCGTTTGCAATATTACCTGTTTGACTAATCCGTTAATTTTCCTCGTCCACAATGCGACCTGGTGTGATTCTGATCCTGTGTTCATGACATATGAATATTTCATCTGATGGAAGTGTTACGGGACTTCCCCGTGTTCCCCAGTCTCCCCCTTCCTCCCCCCTTCCATTTTCTCTCCTCCTCAGGCAAGTAGTCAGCGAAAATTATACAATAGTAGTGCAGTAAGTCACCTTCATGCACTTACGTTTCATTTAGTGGCGTGACCCGGATTCAAACTGGCGTATCAGTACATCACTAGGTCACTGCCATACCGCCATTACTGGTATGGCCACTCGTCCACTGGCATAAAGATGATTTACTGAACCCGTTCTTAAGAACTCCTTATGTGCTCGGTCATAGGTAATAGAGACGGAATACAAGGCTCAACGAAGAGAAATAAATAGACATAAATCGTTATAAATAACATATAGGTAAATAAAATAACGATAACTGACTGAACCCGTTTATTTGGGACACAAACTTAATCTCGGGTTCATGTCTAATTTACCTTTATATTATTTAGAGCTGTTTATGTCCGTCTGCAATCGAGACGAGACTAAGAATACTTAATTCCGGAACTAACAACTACATGACCGGTTGGACTAGTCACCGTATTAAACAGCATTAAGAAGTGACAACCGGGCTGCAGTAAAAACCCAAATTAAAATCGTTAATACCGTTAATTAGCGGACCAGTTTTTATTACGTTAAAAATAGCAGATGACAGGTTTATAACAGTTGACAGGTTTATCCTGTTTATATGTTGTTCAACCTAAAGTTGATAAGGAAAGACGCCACAAGTGTAGTGACTTTCTGGGAAGTAAGTTTTATAATTCCTTGCCCACAGAAATTAAAAGTGTCCGCGGCCTATCTTGAGTTCAACGCAGAACGAACACAGATAATCGATTGTACTTTTTTGGTAGCAGGGTGCCTTGTTGATATCCAAGATGGTTACAAAAACAATGGCGGCCGTCGATTAAAGCCACGCCCTCCAGGAAGACGTATCCGCTCAAAAAATACTGCAGGACTTTTTAATAAACGATTGAATGAGATGTCATCATTTAAGAAACATTTGTTCAGGTAGCTATACTTGATCTAAACCCATCTACCTTAGACAATTTGTTCACTATTGTGGGTTAACCTTTTCTAAATTTAAATTTTTTTTTCTGGCTTTTTTCGCTTCATGCAATTTTACCTAAATTATTTTCCTTATTTCTTTTTGTTTTATTTTATTGTTATAATTATATATATTTTTTGTTAACAATGTTCTCGCGTGTGAACCTGTTTTCTGATTGTTGAAATATCTTTCTTTTGTGTTTGATTTGTAACACGGCGGCCCCAATCCAGATGCGGATATCTGGTCTTGCGATCTGTGGGTTCGTCACATTTTTGTCTGTCCTTGTATTTACTTGTAAAAAATAATAATAAATTCATTTCAATTCAATTCACTCACTTTAAATCGGTTATCAACCTCGTTTACAATTCTTACGCGTTTTATTAACAAGCAACAGTTGAATTGCTTACGTCATTGATAACTTTAAAACCAGTATAAGTTTAGAATTTGTTTTTCTGACTGCAGCATGAGTCTAAAGATTTGGTGTTGGTTTTTTTCCGCCAAGAATTTAAATTCTTCGCATGTTTCGCATAGATCGGAAACGAAAAACAATATTAAAGTAATAATAATAATAATTTATAAAATAAAAAGGATCGCAGTAAATTACTAACTGTATTTTTGTTTCGCGTGAAATCAAAGTGGATTTCACAATCGTCATTGAAATCCATTAATCGCCCACTCCTAAATCCATAAATAAAATGTAAGACGCCAAGCCTTTTGTCTAAAATAAAACGCCTGAAGAAAGACTGGAAGAGGGTGCATGTTCTAAATCCATTTTTCCTTCCTTTTTATTTTCTTTAAGCCTTGTGATCAGTTGAAAGGGAGTCGAAGTCAGGTAGGTCTTCTCCTGCCAAATCCCCATTGTCTCTTTTTGCTGCCAAATCTCTCAAACCCAGCTCGTCGTTGAAGGATACTCAAGAAGGGGCTGTTCTGTTTGGGTTAGGCTCTTCTTGTCACTCTGTTGCCTCCCTCCGAGCACGTCCTTGGGATGGAGGAAAGGGGCGGGATCCTAGAGGATACAAAATGGAGAGGGTGGCAACCACAAAGGAACGAAGGAAATGAAAGGAAAGGAAAAAACAGGAAAGCTGGAAGCTGGGAAGATGGGACGCTGTAAGGACTATTGGGCAGTATACGGCGTCGTGTAGGCTGAAATGATATGGGGAAATCATTGGAAAACTATAAGGAAAGCTTGTTCTTTACTTTGGTAGGAGCCAGAGTGCTTGGATTATACGTATAGCTTTGATAGGGTGGCCCCACTCGGTGAACGCGTTTGAGCTATAGCACAGCTATTTCTCGTGGTAAGGTATACACGAGCGAGACTCAGTTAGTGACGTTTTTGCTCCCAAACCAATCCTCGAAGCAGACGACGCTTGGTTTTTCGAAACCAACAAAAAGGTTTGAATTAACTAGCCAGTAGTTTTTAACGAAATTAATGAATAATTATGAAATATCTGATCGCTCAATCTTTGCTGAACGTTAAATTACACATTATTAAAACAAAACGAAAAATTCTTACCAGATAACCCGAAACGAGAGTAGTGACGTAGTTGCGTTGAAACCAAAACAATGGCATGTGTTTACGATGGTCGCTTGTGAAGGTGCTCTCCTTCTGATAACAAACGTTGCGATTTTCAGTCGCATTGTCGATTGTGCTGGTAGGTTATTGCACTTTAAAACAATATACGCAATTGGAGCGGTCCGGCTTACGTTTGATGATGCGTACTCGGCTGTTTGTTAGTCCAATTTTGTGTTGATTCATCGGAAAAGCAAAAGCCAATGAGATGCAAGAATCTGTAAAATGGCGCGAAAAATGGGAGCAGAAACGTCAGACGCGTTTGAAGTTTGCAAAGCAGCTACCAAAATCTCGCACGGTTTCTCGCGGTACAGCGTAATAGTAAGTGGGCCCATCCTATCAAAGCTACATGTAATCCAAGCTCCCTGGGTAGGAGCATTCTTTAGCATAAGACTGAATGACGTATAAAATTTGTTTTTACGATGAAAACATTTGGGAGGGGGAGGGGGGGGGGGGCAATTCGGATAAGTAACTGGGCAGAAATTATATCGGTGAAGCACTGGACAGATATTATGTAGCTTAACTGGTTAAAAAAATGTTAGGATTAAATTTTTCTTCATGAGAGGGTCGGGGCATGAATTAATAGTTACTTAGTCCCGTCTCAGTTACTTCTAGGTGAGTATTTTACTCGATCTTAATTTTGATAATAATTTGATCTTACGGATCAGGCAGTCAGCATTAAAAATTGGCACTACAATAATGCAAAATACCTTAATGTGAGAAGGAAAGCAAAAAAAAAAAAAAAAAAAAAACAAGAACTGTTCCAACTGGGAATTGAACCCAGGACAGCCCCTTCGTTTACTAGCTAGGTGTTCTGGGTCACTTGGTAAAGTTCTGGGTTCGAGCTCGTCCCAGTCCACGATTATAGCGCGTCTTGAATTCTTACGAGACAAGTTTTTAATTATACTCACTGTCTGCTTCGTTTATTATATGATTTATTATGAATCTATACTGTCCACGGCCTATCTTGAGTTCGCCGCAGAACGAACACAGATAAGCGATTGTACGTTTTCAGTAACAGAGTGCCTTGTTGATATCCAAGATGGTTACAAAAAACAATGACGGCCATCGATTAAAGCCACCCCATCCAGGAAGACGTAGCCATCGATTGTACGTTTTCAGTAGCAGAGTGCCTTGTTGATATCCAAGATGGTTACAAAAACAATGGCGGCCATCGATTAAAGCCACCCCATCCAGGAAGACGTAGCCGCTCACAAAATACTTGCAGGACTCAAGATATACCGCGCACACAATAATCGGGTTCTGCGGTAGATCACCATTGTGTTAGCGCCGCACATTATCCGCCTGATAAGAGGTGATCTTCACCTCCTCGACGTCTATTGTTTGTTCCACATTATGTTTGCAGGAAACTGACTGTATAACGCCACGTCTCCTAGTACGAGTGCAAAAACTTGTGGATATCACACTTAGAGACTCTACACAGTGACTGTTAGAGTCTACGAGTGGGATATTTACCTGTTTTTTTGCACTCGTAGTGCAAGGAAACGTGGCTTCATTACAGTCAGTTTCCTGCAAACGTAATGTGGAACCACCATGAGGGTATAGATTAGGGTGAGTTCGGTTCTGCAGAGCCTTTCTATATAGACACGTTGTAGACTACAATTTTAGTCAGAGATGGCTATTGGAGGGCGCCACCAGTTCTGCAATACAAAAGTCATCAGAAATTGGGATAAATTCGGACAACTCCCGCGAATTTCACAAAAACAAACTGCCGGATCGTGCCAAAATGTTACTCTCTTCATCGGTAACGATGGGGGTGGGGGAGGGGTGTTCTAATTTTGTGACATCATTCTCTGTGAGGGGGGGGGGTGTCAAAAGTTGTGATAAAGTGTGACGGGGAATGGAGACAAAACATGGCACAATTTGCGTGTGGCATAACAACGGTGGCGCCATTCAGCAGAATCTAAATACGCTACTGACTGGTGCCAACGAGGTCCAAAAATTACGAGGGACCGTAATTCATCATCCCAATCAGTAAACTCCATGGCATCACAGAAAGGTGAATGGAGCAAAATCCATTACATTTAACAATTTAATATTTCAGTAGCACTCAGTGCAACGCGAGCATAATGCACTTTTGATCCATGAAAGGGGCCTTCTAGAACAAACAACTCGCTTCCACGCTTCCACGACAAAAGGATAGGGCGGGAAAAAAAATCCCAACTGAATGGAACTTTGGTCGATTGTTGGACGCGCGTGGGTCCTTCCCTGTCCCTTAACGGCGTTTTTCCCTGACGGCAAGCGTCATCGACTACCCTGTCAGCACCATGCCTTTCCTCCTTATTTCTTCCCGATTATCCTGATTTATTTGCCGCTGGGCAGTTCTTCTCCCTTTCCAATTTCCGCGCTGTTTACCGTCAGAGGCAAGGGTTCCCAAGTTGGAAGCCCCGGGGGAAATGGGTACGAACCCGCCTCGCGCCTGCCTATTCACATTGCGCGCGCGACCAAACCAGATTCAATTGCACGGATGCGGAATGTGCCGCCCGAGGGCCAGGCCGACCAAGATAATTACGTGGCAAAAGGATGGACGTTGTCGACACCAGGCTTACGACGACGACTGCAGCTGCATTTTACCCCTTTTCTGCGTCGCGTCCCCCCCACACACACACCCTCACACCCGCAACACACCCACAACTATCCGTGTTGAAGAATGGCTTGAAGGCAGCTGGCGTCCTGACTGTACTATGCCAAGCATTTCGCGGGTATACTGATCGTTGGAATAGGTTTTAGCCGGATTTTGACTACATCATTTTCGTGGTTTTCTAATCAACCCCAAAATGAAAATCGGTTCGGCATTGTACCAAGGTTTGGCGTTTGTATCCTTACAATTCAAAATTTAATTCCACCTAAATATCAATCGATGGAACGTTAGTCGGTGACATTGTGCCGTGTCGTAACACTATTTCAAACGTTGAAAACTTTGTTGGGATAACTTGACAAGATACAAAAATCGTATCAAAAGACAAAACTGGTAAAAGTGACCGCCAAGTTCCGAGTGGTTCGTCCCTTCAAAGGAGTGATATCAACACACCAAAACATCCGTCAAGTTAATCGCACCGACTAATAGTTAGAAGGTTAAATGAAAACTAGAACACTGCTATTTTCGGTAGCAATGTTCAAGTTTTCATTTAAAGGGATATACCTCCCAGCGCCATTTTTCTCGATCCTCCACATCAAGTTCGGCCCCAAAGGTCTATTTACTTACAGTTAGTCTTTCCCTTGCTAAAAATCCGTTTTAAAATGTGGCGTCTAGAAGATTTTCTGTTGAATATTACTAACTTTATTTACCTTCGTCCCAAACATAAATGATGCAACGCGCGCCTACAATGACCGTGAAAGTTTTATCTATGTGCGCGCAGTATTAATTTTAATCGTTAGCTAGTAATTACTATGAGGCCAAAAATCTAGAAGGCTAATGCAGTAAAAATTAAAATTAATTGTTTCCAATAGATCGCGGAAGCAAAATTATAAGACACTATTCTAGAAAATTATAAATTGTGATTTTAAAATACAAGAATCATTCCGGTTTTTGACGACACAATCAATGGGTTCACGCTGGCTGGACTATTAGGCGCGCAATGCCAATTGAGACAGTAGCTTCGTTTTTCGCTGCGAGGAACGAATCTACCGTCTCAGTTGACCTTAGCTGTGGTAAATACGCGGATGTGATCGTCGCGTGGGTGTTGTGAGGCAGGCGATATGTTGCTTTAACGTCCAAAGTATTATTCGGTGTGATTAAGTTGGCGAATGTTTTGGTGTGTTTATATCACTCCTTTGAAGGGCCAAACAATTCGGAACTTGGCGGTCCCTTTTACCAATTTTGGTTTTTGATATGATATCACTCCTTTTGAAAACTTGTTGGGATCACTTAACAAGATAAAAAAAATACCGGATTGCATGCATGTCAGTGTCTGAACCGTAGGATTGAGTTCTCAGTCCACCATGTTTCAAAAGTGTAAAAAGGTAGTCACACAATAACTATACGGTATTAATTTTGTGGGCCAAATTATATTTTATTTATGAAGTTTGAGTATAGGCACATCCTCTCATGTTTTCTCCAAAACACGCTCATAGGCATACACTTTTACTGAACCTTTAGCGCGAGTGGAGGCATCAAAGAAATTAAAGAAGATGGAAGTGAGCCAAGCTTGCTCGTTACTCTTGGCGGCCTTTCCATACTAGTTTCAAAGGCCCACCTTTTTGGAAACTTACTGGCTTCTCTTATACCAGTATTGGTTTTTGGATGGGTATCACAACTTTCTTAGGACTTAGATTACACGAAAAGTCACATCTACCTTCATCTGCACTAAATACAGGTGCAAACCTATTTACGTTGCCTTTTGGACTTACATGTCAGACTGCCTGAGCGGGGAATCGAACCCAGGACCTTTGAAATCAAAGGCCAAGATTCTACCGCTGAGCCAGACTGACACGGCCTTTACCGTGTCGTTTTACTTGGAGGATGGCGCGGCAAATAAGCGTCCCTCCAGTGGCGATTGGAAAGTGTTTGTTTATATGTATATATGCACGTGTTAAATGCTGCCTATGGACGTTTCCTTTTAATGGCCGTGTCAGTCTGGCTCAGCGGTAGAATCTTGGCCTTCGATATCAAAGGTCCTGGGTTCGATTCCCCGCTCAGGCAGTCTGACATATAAGTCCAAAAGGCAACGTAAATAGGTTTGCATCTGTGTTTAGTTATTTCTTGTGAGCCTTTGGCTTTCCTGTCCTTATTCATCTGCACTTTTACTGGGAGAAAGTTACAGGTTTTGTTAATCTGATAAACTGACACATAAGAAGAAACTTCTCTACCACAACTTCAACTTTTATAGGAGTTTTCAAGGCCTATCTGCCTTAATCTTTGTATTCATTCTGTACCTTCCCCCTTAACAATTAAAGTTCGTTATAATAAGTTTGTTCTAATAGCCCTAAATGAACATACTTAGGGTATTCTGATAGGTGGGGATACATTCCTTCCATCAACCCTAGCCGAAACTGTTTATCTTAGATAGGGACCGCCCTACACCCCTTTTAAAGGTGCAGCTATAATTAGTTTACCAGGTACTTTGATATTTAAAGTACCATTGTAATGCTCATATTTGTGTTTGTATCGAAGCTAAACAATTCCGGTTAGGATTGGTGGAAAGAATAGATCGTCACCTTTCAGAAAATCCTAAGCATGTCCTTTTCGGGCTATTAGAGGGCAGGCAGGACCACTTTGAATTCGAAAATCACCATACGCTTTCGCCGGTACGCCACTACCTCTTCATCTTTAAATCGATGTAGGACGATCACTATCTAAGTAAGACAATTTCGGTTAGGATTGATGGAAAGAATGTATTCCCACCTTTCAGAAAATGATAAACGTGTCCATTTCGGGCTATTAGAAATCTTGCAAGAAGACTTTGAAAACGAAAATTGCCACACGCTTTCACTACTATACTCATTGCCACTTCATCTTTAAATGGGCGTAAGACAGTCTCTGTCCAAGTTAAACAATATCAGTTAGTATTGATGGAAATAATACATTCCCACCTTTCAGAAAATCCTAAGCATGTCCATTTCCGGCTATTAGATAGGTCACACGAGCACTATGAAACCGAAGTTCACTTTAACAACCAGTTGAACAATGGAGCGCTCAGGCAAACTAAGGGGTTAAACTTGAAATATGAATACCTAAAAGATGTATATCACCTTTCTTGTCCAGAATTGTGTGTTGAACGTTTTTGTTCACATTAAGCTTTTGAGTTGTTTATGGAGGAGTTACAGCTAAAAATCCCTTTTTGGGGAGGAAGGGGTAAATCACCCTCCTCTTCCTCCCCCCCCCCCCCTCAGGGGAGTTTTGAACTTGTTGTCGTAGCTATTTTTTCGCAGTTACCCTCATGTGCATGCACACCAAATTTCAGACTTTCCACAGAAAGAGAACACCTCAACCCTCTAGCCGCCCTGCTAATGATCCAGCCATTTGTGTTGTGTTCATGGCCAGTGTGCAACTGAACCACACTGTACGGTGGAGTTTTTTTTACTTTGCTGGAACTTTTGCTCACGATCTACGTTTTTGCCAACTGTCTTGCAATAAAAGACCTCGGTCTCTTACAGTGGAGAGATATGGTCCAGGGTTTTCGTTTTCCCTGGGTGAAAAAAAATACCCTGGGGTTGCAAAACGGTGAGCTATGATCAGGGGGAAAACAGAAGGGGAGTATAAAGTCGAGGTGGTCGAACCCCGAGAATTTTGTGCTGAACCCCCGAGGAAGGATAGAGTAGAAACCTCTAGGGAAAATATTCCACTCTCTAATATCCCAGGGGAAAATGATGTAGTTGCACAAGAGCATATCTCACCACTTTTAACTTTTTCAAAATCCCTGGGGATTTCCCCAAAACCCCCAGGGTTCGACCACCTCGGGTTTCGCTTTCCCCTGGGTTAATTTACCTCTTACCGTATCTCTCCACCGTTAGTAAGCTGTCGTATTGCAATAACGATGCATTATGATAATTAAGTACTAAAACGATTAACATACAACAATTAAGCACGTTATAATCTACTGTTGCATGCCAATAAACACAAAGGTTAAACAATAATTTTCCTCTTAGGCACCACTTCACGCCCACGTGATTCTAGATGTAACCCCCATCTTAACAAAAAGCACCCTACCACTCTTTACCAATGTGCAAAAAAAAATTAGAATTGCAAACTTCCCCTAGGAATCTGTGTGTTTATATCCTATGGGAATTAACATCTTGATTACATAAAATCACATAAAATCAGTCATTTTGAGGGTAATTATTGTCCGTAAAGCACACGTTCCCACACTTTCTTGTTGAGGTTTTCTTCGTTACCGGGACCCAAGCATGATTGCAAAGATTTCTACCGCATGGAAAATTTTTCCCAAAACGCTGAAATCAGCCAAACTCTTGTCACAGTTTAAAGACACGGTTGGCTAGTGATCTGTCTTTTTACAACAACAACGTATTTTAACATTTAGGTAATGCAACAATTAAGAATCTAAAATTAATCATAACAATAATCTACTATGACGATATCTTGCCAACTTGGCGGCGACACACTAGCGTGTTTCTAAATATAAAGACCGATAATGTGAAAAGATGTTTTCAGAATTTAAAAAGTAACCACGAAGAATTCCCGAGTTCCACAGCTTTTATGGTAGGGTAAATCAATTTTGTGATAGCAAGCTGCGTGAGCACTTACAACGAAACTCAAACTGTCGTCTACCCTTCATTTGTGGTCCAACTTTGGTTTGCATGCAGTCATGGTGGTGACATACCAGTCACACAACCTCACACGGAATGACGTTCTAGGGCTTTACCACCCAGTGGGCCTAAAAGGAGCTCGTAATACAGTGTGCATGTTGTTGTTTAACCGAATGCCCCCTGGTCGGCCGCAAGAGTTGGAAAACAGCTTCTCTTTGGGGAGCATGTCAATGTTTGTGTGGATATAATCTTGCAAGACGTTTCTTCGCCGTCTTCATGTGTTAAAGGGATATATCTCCCAGCGCCATTTTTCTCGATCCTCCACATCAAGTACGGCCCCAAAGGTCTATTTACTTACCGTTAGTATTTCCCTTGCTAAAAATCCGTTTTAAAATGTGACGTCTAGGAGATTTTTTTGTTGAATATTACTAACTTTATTCACATTCGTCCCGAACATAAATGATGCATCGCGCGCCTACAATGACCTTGAAGTTTTACACGTGTGCAGTATTAATTTTAATCGTTTACTAGTAATGACTATGAGATCAAAAATCTAGAAGGCTAATGCAGTAAAAATTAAAATTAATTATTCCAATAGGTCGCCGAAGCAAAATTATAAGACCCTAGTCTAGAAAATTATAAATTTTGATTTTAAAATACAAGAATCATTCCGGTTTTTGACGACGCAATCAATGGGTTCACGCTGGCTGGACTATTAGGCGCAATGCCAGCTGAGACAGTAGCTACTTTTTTCGCTGCGAGGAACGAAGCTACCGTTTCAGTTGACCTTAGCTGTGGTAAATACGCGGATGTGATCGTCGCGTGGGTGTTGTGAGGCAGGCGGAAGGTTATAAGGCAGGCTGGATGTTGCTTTAAGAGTTTGCATGGTCATAATTCGAAAAGGTCCCTGGTACTGAAGATCGTGGAACGTCGGGACGAATTTTGTGACAAGCCTCCGTACTGCCTCGATGATGATAACGTCTTGGAAATAGTATGGGCCCCATGTCTGAACACAGTAGTTCAACTGCAGAGATATCACTGCGTTCTCTCTTGTTGACATCATTGCTGTTATTCTCTGCCTCGTGACAATGTTTATTAAGAAGCTTTATTGTTTTATTCGCGAATTTTCCGATTCACGCTACGCTCTTCACGCTACGCTCTTCCACAGTAGGTAGGCGCTGGTCGCCTGGCTCAACCGTCACTTCCGCAATGTCCGCAGTTGGCGCTCTCGTGGCAAAATTGAGAAACTACTGTGTCTGTAATGGAGTTTTGAGCGCGATGCTTGAGCGGTAAGGATAGCAAGTGAATTATCCCGTAACGAAGTTTAGTTATATTAATCCAAGGCTAAACGGTCGTTTACAATGACAGACATTACAGCCTCGATCCATCACACCAATGGACGAAAGCCGTACCGCAACTAACAGCCAGTGAATCTGCAGTACTTGCTCAGCTACACTTCTGGCAAAAAATTGCTTGCACTGCACTGCACTGCACCTTTCTCTTTTCTGTTTTCTGACTCCAGCTAATCCGAGTGAAGATTCGTTCACAGAAGAAATGGATTCGTTTGACAAACTATTCCTATTCATTTCTTTGGTTTATATCTAAATTATTATCACTGTTAACGGCAATGACCTCATTCCAAAAAATTACTCACCAAATTCAAGATCATTTCGGGGCTCCACCAACAAAAATTCCAATTTTCAAGGTTTTGCAAGCCTTGAATGTTCGGTTTTCAAGGAATTCAAGGCCGTGTACGAAACTTGAGCCACCTCTGCTTCCATTTCCCCTCCTTCTTTTTTGTTCTCTAATGGTTTTGATTTTTTCCGCAGTATGTGTCTTCACCCACTCCCACAAACCCGCTACCTGCCACCTTAGGCCCCATTTCCAGTTAGTCTTTCCGTTTTTCGACTGCCCGTCTCCGGAGCAAACCTCTTTGACCATCACCACCCGAAATATTAAGCACCTTGCTTTTCCATTAACAGTCACCTCTGCAAAACCTCATACTTTGGTAAATTTCAAATCAGATTAGGGCTTTAATTCTTCACTGATGAACTTCAGACCTATGGGGGGGGGGGGGGGCGACATTCTTTTCATAATCTCTGGAAAAAAGGCTGAATCTGCACCCACAAAGACTCCTCTAACTTCTGCTTTCTGACTTGGACACGGATTTGTATCACAAACTAGCTGGACACAGATTTGTATCACAAACTAGCTGGACACGGATTTGTGTCACAAACTAGCTGGTCACGGATATGTGTCACAAACTAGCTGGACACGGATTTGTGTCACAAACTAGCTGGACACGGATTTGTATCACAAACTAGCTGGACACGGATTTGTATCACAAACTAGCTGGACACGGATTTGTATCACAAACTAGCTGGACACGGATTTGTATCACAAACCAGCTGGACACGGATTTGTGTCACAAACTAGCTGGACACGGATTTGTATCACAAACTAGCTGGACACGGATTTGTATCACAAACTAGCTGGACACGAATTTGTATCAAAAACTAGCTGGACACGGATTTGTATCACAAACTAGCTGGACACGGATTTGTATCACAAACTAGCTGGACACGGATTTGTATCACAAACTAGCTGGACACGGATTTGTGTCACAAACTAGCTGAACACGGATTTGTATCACAAACTAGCTGGACACGAATTTGTGTCACAAACTAGCTGAACACGGATTTGTATCACAAACTAGCTGGACACGAATTTGTATCACAAACTAGCTGGACACGGATTTGTATCACAAACTAGC
>JAHWFP010199669.1:18995-33239 GCA_023313725.1 Lithobius niger
TATCACAAACTAGCTGGACACGGATTTGTATCACAAACTAGCTGGACGCGGATTTGTATCACAAACTAGGTGGTGTTAGATGCACAGTTTGCAAGACTGGTACGGTCGCTCATGTGTGTGTCCCACGTTTCACCGAATTAAGTTTCCTCAATCAAATTTCCGTAGATTGGTTAATGGTTGTTAACAAACGCTGATTTCGTTCGCTTGGCTCTCTCAAGCAGCACATTTTGTAACTGAAATCTCTTCCCCCCCCCCCCCCCTCCCTAATGATCCCTTCCCCCCTCTTCCAATGGTCACTTCTTTTATAGTCTTTCACTGGTCATGTTCGAGCTAGCAGAAATAAATAAGGCTGAAGACGGTCTCGAAGCTGCACCTTCGAGAAGCATGCAGTCCTAAAAAGCGTTCCTGTAATGCTTTCCCTCCTACCAGCCGCCGCTCTCAATGTTCCTCACTCCTCCTCACTCCTCGTCACTCTTCATGAGTTCTACGATTATATTATGTAGATAAGACTTGGCTCACTCCACCCTATCCACAAATGCACTGCCAACTTTAACAAACTTCTCAACTAGCTCACTTCAAAGAATGCTCTTGCCTTTTCCTGTCGTCTTGGTTACAACCAACGTTTGGTAAACAGCTCTGTGCTTATCTCTAAATTCTAAAGTTTCACTCACAAACTTTGTGCCTTAAGGGAGGTGGTCAATTGAAGAACGGACGAAAGAGAGAGAGAGAGAAAGAGAGTCCCAACGACCTAATCCGGTTCCTTAGAGCCCCATTCCCCGTGTCCATCGCGTTAGGCGACTCAGGGGCAGCACAAAAGCGACAAGTTTTCTTGCAACGACATGCAACCAGTCTATAGCAGCTTCACCATGCGTGCGCGGTAGCTGGCGGAAGTACGTCCATGTCATTTCCGGTGTATTCTCTGCTGGAGGCGCCTTCGAGTGATGGACGGTAATGGCGTTTCCGGCTGCTCGCGGAAGGGCGAGAGGAAAAGACGGGAACCCATCTGTCTGCATCAAGAAAGGGACTCATGTGGCAAAGGGCCTCACTTCTGCCCTGGTCCTTCCTTCTTGTCCCTTGGGTTGCCCAAAAGCTCTGTTCGGTTGGTCTGCCTTGGTACGGTGCCTTTTTGTCCCCGGGGCCGAACCAAGATGTCATCCTCCATGGACACCGAACTCCGTCACGTTCCATCAGCCACCGATCCCTCCACCTCCCCCTCGACATTCAGAAACCGCTAGCAACGCCGCCAAGTAAAATGGGAGTGCGGCGCAGTCCACACCTAACTGGCATTCCACTCCCACACCTTCGTTCCCCGAAGACATCCACGATATGAGCCATCTGTCAAATTTATGTTATATGCACCGAGCACGTTTGTGCGCTGTGCGCCAGACAGTTGGAGACAGACAAAAGTTGGCTGTTCCATCCTCAAACTTTGGCTTTGCTGTGCTCGACACTCTTCTTTCTCTCAGGTTCTGACGGGTATGACGTCATGCCTAACCTCGTTCCACTGAACGGTATTGCAGGATATATCAGTAAGTCTCGAATGAGTGAGTGAGTTAAAGAATTATTACAAGCGGCTGCAGCGACTACCTAGTCACAGCCGGTCTTCTGTACACTTCCGCCACTTTCTAAAACGTTGAGTCGCACACCTCTATCACGCACTGCAACAGCGATATCTATTATATAATCAAAGAGTAAGTAACCATAACAATTGCCGGTTGAAAATGTGTTTGTTACCTTAAACCTAATTTTAGACTGTCGGCATAATTGTCAGCTTTTAGGCTTAATTTTTACCTGCCGTTTTAATTTCGTAAGTAGCAGCTAACGCAGAATCGGGTTCCAAAGTAGGCCTATTCATACATGCAACACGGTGTCGAGACTATTTTAAATGAAGCTAATGTTTGCCGTTAGCGAAATCCTTTTGTTTTTACGGTTTCGTGTCTTCCTGTAGCGGTTAAATGCGACGATCAAATGTTATAATTTAATTGCGTTACGTTGAAAAAGCCTATTAGCTATAAGGAAGCAACGATGTTTTAATTTGCTGTATTTTTTTAAAGTCTGCTTGACTACCACTAAAAAAAGGCGACAGACGGTCGGACAAATAGTCTTCCCAGCCTTTTCGGCTGTACAGAAGACTAAATGACCATGTTGAAAAGACACGCCCACCTCCAGTCTTGTCCAAAGTCATAGAAACGTTTAAAACATAATATCGGGGAAATACACAAATTCCTAATTGTAATTTATTTTAAACTTGGAATAAAAATGGAAATTTGAAGTGTGGTACGGTGTAGTATGGCATGGGAATGACCGGAGCTGTGGCGTATTTTTCCGTGAGCACGTCCATATCAGACGGTATGGTAATTACCCAGAGAAAAGAAATGGATGAGAATACAAAAAAATATGTACAGAATTCTTAAAATGTCCGAAGTCGGTAATGTAGCAAACGTATGGTGAGGAATTGCAATTAAGTTGATCGACTTTAGTAATTTCAGATCAGTCCGAATATCAATCACAAATACAGTGACCTTGATTGTCTTTTCTCAAGGTCAGTGAGTTACTAACGTTCTAAAGTTACCATCCCAAAGTCATGGTGCAAGTTGGAAGGTTGTCGGGGATAACAGGACGATAACAACCCAAAAAGCAGAATCAAAAAAGGGTTTAAAAATTGAAGAAACTACGGGAAAAAACATATGGGTAATAGCTTCATTGCAAGCGGGCTCGGACTGGCCATAGTGCCATGACACAACCCTCCACCCCCGGGGGGGGGGGGGATGCCTTTCTTTCGGTATGCCTTGGGTAGTCTCTTTTTTCCTTTCCCCAGAAAAAATGTTGAATGGATTGATTGATCGCTGGTGACCTTAGCTTTCAGGCACAAATCCCCAGCTCTTTCATCCTTCCTTTAACTTTTGTTTTCAATGCCTTTTTACAACCCCCCCCCCCGCGAGGAAATTAAAATCATAAAACAGAGGATTCCTTGAGATGTTTTCAGTGCGAAACCAGAACTAACGGTAGAATATCACAATACGAAAAGCTTGCAATAACTGAGACGGGATTTCTTGCTGAAGGGGGAGGGGGCAAAGACAAAAAAAAAAAAAAAATAAGCTCTGTAATTGTCATAAAACAGTACCCCTGCTATGCATGTTGAAAATTGCGTCTGGATTTCTAAAGTCCAGGTCGGGTTATGCATTTCGTCCACCGTTTTCTGCCTCTTTGGAGAGGAAAAATGGTGGTTTTTCGACTTTTCAGTCTTTTAAAATTATTGTGTTATGCCTTTAAACATGAAATGACTTAGTGGCCTTGCCAGGTTTTAAAAATTTTAATGCACAAACCTGATGACAAAAATTGATTATTTTTGAAACGTTGTTCTTCTTTTTATTGTGTAGCCCTGCTTGGTTTTATTTTTATAATCTGTTTCTGTGCTTTTTTTACTCCAAAACATTTTACCCCATAAAGGCCTCTCCAGACAGAAGTAAATTTTGTGCGAAGCTATGCGTGACTCCGTGACTACAAGGTCAAAATTACAGTAATCGTGTGGTTGGTGTTGCGTTAAGGACGAATATTGAAGTCTTTTTTACACCATACTGCGCCGGCGTGCAGCCGCAAGCAGCCAGTCTGGTTAGAGCTTTCGGGGCGAGGGACGCAGCACCTCCTACCCGCGCTTCGTCACCCCCCCCTTCCCCCCCCACAAAAAAATAAAAATAAAAAACTGTATCTGATGTTGGAAGCGTCATCACTTTAATCAGACTTAAAGCAACATCCGCCCTGCCTTATAACAGCCACGTGCAGTCATGTATCTGCACGCTGCCGTCGCGAGATTCAGCGTAGTAATACAACAACGTCACTTCCGCCTCGTCTTCTCGTGATCGCGTGAACGACGCGGAACGAAGTCTGGCCTAGTAGACGAATTGAGGGTCACGTGACGGCGTCGCCGCAAAAACTGAGTCGTCACAACCGGAAACAATGAAACGTCGTGGTTATTGTAGGCGTGCAAAGGATCACATACGTGCGGTACGCAGTAAATAAAGTTACCAATATTCAACAGAAAATCTCGTAGATGACACATTTTAAGACTTTTTTTTTTATTTGCTAGGGATTGACTAACGGTAAGTTAATAAAACTTGATGTCGAGTTTCGAGAAAATGGCGATGGGAGGAAGGTCCTTTTTAATTCCTGACAGTCAATTTCCCCAGAAAATTTCCTGACGCCCCTTCCCGTCATTTCTATAAACGGCACAGGCACCGTTTCGTACCCAGTCCGACTCTGTCTGCAAGTACCCACAACCTCCAGTACGAGGCATCCAGTACATCCTAGTTGCTTCACTGCTTTACACGCCACTAGGCAGTGCAGCTTTAACCAATACAGCGCGGACTCCGGACGTTTGCACCACCCTGCGTAAAACATAGTTGAGCTAGAATTAACTAGATAGTTATACGCAGGAATGTGGGCAACCATTCTGAACACAGTGAAGACAAAAGACAAAATTTAAGAAAAATGAAACGTTTTAACATTACGCTACACGCTTGAGTTGCCCGCTAAAATTCCACCCACAGCGTAACCGTCCGTCCTATCCAGCTAATGTATGTAGGAGTATCATGGTGACCGGTACCGCGTCTTTATAGCTATGAGAGTTTGTCTCTTTTCAGGCCGCTGAGGAAAAATAACCATAGGACAGAAAAGGTTGAAACTCGTCCTCTCATTGTGCTCTCAATGTTTTCATCCCCTCTCCCTCCACACACACAAGGTTAGATAGGAAACGCCTCCCTTGCATCATTTACTAAACTAACTGAACAAAAAAAGAAGCATTAGAGCTCGTATCCCCACACCCACAGCTGTGAAGGTACACGAACAAAAACGGATTAGAGTTCACTCAAAACAATCGCCCAGGCTGAAGACACGACAACACGCGCCGATTTATTTCCATTTGACTTTTTTTTTACGAAAATGGTTTGTTTCCAGGAATTTATTTTTCTCAAGGAATTTATTTTACAGACTCACATTGCGGTTACTATACCACCTACCAAGACAAATGTTCAAACATAAGTGGTTTTTAATTCCATTCAGGTGGCTTTCTTTTTTGCCCTACAACTGCTTGAGACGTTTGCTTAACGGGTTGGACTTAGGATACTTTTGGCCAAGGCAGCTTGGGATTAAAGCTCCGTGCTTCTCTCGAGGCGAGCAGTTTTATCTCTGTCGGCTCTGCAGTCAACGCACCTCACTACAATGAATAAGAAATGAAAGGGGCGAACGTAGTCCCAACGATTAAACGGCGGGAGTTGAAATTTGGCAGAGGATGAATGTAAAACAGTCCCAGGTTACACCAGAATAGCTTCTAGCCGCCATATTTAAAAATAGATACACCAGGATATCATCTAGCCAATGTATTCAAAAATGGAAACGGCAGGATACACCAGAATATCTTCTAGCCGCCATATTTAAGAGTGGATGCACCAGGATATCTTCTAGCCGACGTATTTAAAAATGGATACACCAGAATATCTTCTAGCTGCCATGTTTAAAAATGGATACACCAGGATACACTAGAATATATTCTAGCCGCCGTATTTAAAAATGGAATTATGACAAAGGACTTAATAAGGGTAGGTAACTGAAGCCTTTAGACTGTACTTCGTGAGGTGTATCGAGGAAAACTTTATGCTTATCGCTTTTGGTGGGTATCTCCCTTTAACCATACCCTCTTATCAAACGTAATATCCAAAGAGCTAGAAAATTATTGATGAAATTTTAACCCCGGGAGTTTTGGCCCCTAAAACTTTCAATGTTGTTTCGGCAGACATTAATATCACGAGTGCGAAGCACAAGGGAAATTATCTGCCAATAAATAGAACGAATGAGTTTAATGGGTCAAACCACGAGTGTTAAAAAAAATTAGATAAATTCCAAATCTCGCTGGATATATTATTAAGGAGTTTCTCGTCATTTTTTATTATACAGCACTCTAAATTACGTAGAATTAAATAATCAATAGGTTACATGATCGGCAGTTAGGCCTAACGATGTAAGCGAATCTGTAGGAAGCAGTAGCCAGTCCAGTGTGATGACTGGATTGGCTAGGTTACGCAGACGAACGACACCTAACATATTTCAAAAGAAAGGCCTTTACGATTGTATGGTAGGAAAATGGATATTTTTATTGAATGCAACAAACGTACGCAAGGTGTCGTGACGTTTGAAATGAGTTAGCCTATGCCAAGAAGTGGTATCAACTTCAAATAGCGCGTGCCATGTTGTCCTGTTCCCTTGCTGATTTAGTGTTAAAATTAGCCAATGAAACATCGACTGACAATGATAGGCCACAGTAGCTTTGGATGTAGGAATAGGCACCAGACAGGTAGGCACCAAGTTTTTTTTTTTACTTCTTATTTTAGTTGGAATGGATTGCCCTCAAATTCTTTATCGTTTGTTTTAAATCTGGGATACTTGTTGGGGGAGGAGGGGACACATTTTTTGTGGTGAATTAATGTTCAAAATTACGCTGCTGCGCTCGCTGCGGTTAACACGTAACATCAGAGATGCTAGTGTAAAAGAGATGCCAACAAATCTTTAGCAGTTTCACGCTGCGAACATTTTATGGCAAACATTTTTCTTCCCCCAACCCCCAATTTGAGGGCAATCTATTCCAATTTAAAAAAATATATAAAAAACTTGTTGCCTATTTGTCCGGTGCCGGTGTCTCTATGTCTGAGTGCCTATTTGCCGGGTGCCTATTTTTCCAGTGCCTACATTGGGGTGCCTATGTGTCCGGTGCCTAATTGTCCAGTGCCTATCTGTCCGCGTACCGTAGCTTTTGAAAGTTACTGAAGTTTTATCACTGTCAGTTGGTTGTGATTGGACGAATTTATTACACGATCAAGAGAACAATTCTCTGCAGGGAAATTTTCACCGAAAGTTAACTTTTTCTTTGTTTGTGTGTTTGAGCCCGTTTGAATTGAATTTTTAAGTGATTACAAATCGAAGGACACAAGCTTTTGAGTCTGCTGCCAATCGTCTCCTTTATAAACGAGAAGATTTCTTTCATTTCTCCATTATGTGCACGAGGACCAGTGAATCTCTTTTTCCCTCACATGTTCACCTTCCTCCTCCTACTTCTTCTTCTTTTTTTTTTTTGTTTTTAATTCTTTTCATTGTGAGCCGCCTTTGAACTGTTGGCCGTCCAAGTCAGCTGGAAGAATGGTGGAATTCCTTCATTAAGGGGTAAGAAACGCCGCCGTAAACACGCCCCCGCGTTGTCCTCCCACCCCTCGCCCAGCTCGAATCGATTGACCCCAACGGCTGCGTCGACGATTAATGACGTGTGAAGCAATGCCCGGAATTTCGTCGTTTCCCGCCACCACCAGCTCCTGTAATATCATTCTCTTTCCTTATCCTCTTGCTTTTCTTCTTTCAGTATTTTTTTCTTTTCTTCTTCCGTTTTCCTCCCCCTTGAGACAAACCCATCTCCCCCTTCTTAAAACTTGGTTCCGTCTTGAGATCTTTTATCGGAGAATAGATGCTTTCTTCTTTTTTTCCCTTTTTTTTTACTTTTCTGAAACTCTTAAAAGGCTGATTCTTGTAGGAACAATCCATTTCTACGATAAACTCTAGAAAGGTTTTCTGTCCAAAAAATCTCAATTTTTAATACGTAGACAAAAATAAAGGAAAGCACGTATCGTAGACATAAAGGGGAGAAAGTGCACGGCATGATTTTGTTTATTTTCGAAATCTTGTGAGTTGACATGCTGTACGACGCAAGCATGAATTATTTCTCACTCCCCGCCAACCCCACCCCTCCTACAGCGTTGTTGCGTCGTCATCTGCAACCTGCTCGTTATGGGGCTGATTTTGCCTTCGGGTCGCCGCTTCCGGTGATGACGTCATTCGTGCGTTCGCCTGATGTTTATGTTTATTGAGCCAATACAGCCTAATGCCACTCACTCATCACTAAAGTACTTAAACCTACTCCTAATCCTAACTTACTCTACCACCACCGTAACACTCCGTAACACACCGTTTTTCCCCCACACCGAAAAACATACCTGCACTGTCTCCCCACATCGTAAATTTAAAAAAAAAAAAAAAAAAAAAACTTGTGCTTGTTTGTCCGGGTTCCTATTTGTCCGGGTGTCCATTTGTCCCGAGTGCCTAAATTGGGGTGGCTATGTGTCTGGTGCCTCTGTATCCTACATTTACGAATGACTTTCCCAAACTGAATTTAACCTAATGGAGTTGATTTACTTTGTGAGTGGTGGGAGATAGAGATTGATGGTGCCTTCTGACTCGGCAATGAACTGTCAACAGACACATGCGCAACAACGATTTAATTTTCGGGAACTATTTTCGTGTCTTGTTCACCTAAATGCATAATAAAACCACAATAAATATGATAAAAAAAATAATGGAACAATAAAATAAGAGGAGAAACACCGCGTCAATGATTGGGTAGGCCCACCATCTTGGAAACTGACGTCACAACCAGGATTTGCATGTACTGGAAGTTGCTCATACAGTTTTTTCCACCTCTGCATGAGGGGAAAGATTTTAATGTTTTTCATCCCTCTTTGTTGATTTATAGTTAATCTAAAGTCGAATTTCTTCTATGGGTTCATAAACGGGTGTTGAAGTTTGCCGGTTCGCACGAAATCCCCGCACCAACGTGTTCCCCAAGCCGATTTGGCCCCCCCCCCTCCCATCCACTCCGTTCACCATCCTGGCCACAAACAAAACTGAAAGTACAGTTCCGCAATCCACCACAACATGTTAGTAATAATAATTAAATGTGTATTTGTACTTAGAAATTACTGTGGTATGGCGGAGGGTATTATAGAAGAGTGACATAATTATTTGGAGGTTTTTTTTTTACGAATCTGTGTCAAGCGTTTGGGTTTTATATTCTAAATAATGAAGAGATCATGTTTAGATCACCATGCATTCGTGTATAAATTTTTCGCCAGCCGTGATCAAAGAGTCTACGGGATTTAACATGGGAAAAAAGTTATTAGCTAGCTAGTCACTAGCTACCTAGCTACACAATATCATGAAAACGTTATTGATGCATATTTGTCTTTATGAACGGTGGACACTCTTGCTTTAACGTTTAGCTTTTCTTTACCCCTTACCCTTCCTCTTACTTTTTCCAAAGTTTGAAAGATTTCGACAGCATTCTGGGATTTATCCTCAACATGGTAAAATATGCTTTTAGTTGCTTACAGTTAAAGACTCATATCTTCTAGTGAGGCCACCTTCTAAGGGTTCAAAGGATTTTAGCGAGCGTTAATCACTCCTGGTCATCCTTTTTTATCATCAACAATCAAACTTTTAACAATGGAATGTTTACAATCGGGTGATGTACTGTTATTTGGCGGCGACGCACTAGCGTGTGTCTAGATACGATCTTCTTAGTAGGGTTTTCAACTAGAACGTCTAAAATCATTTTCTATAGATGTATCGAAAAAGTGTTCGTTTTATACACATTTTTTTTTTACAGTGTAGCGAATACCGAACAGACAATGTCAGTTTGCTCTGATTCCAAAGGTTTACTCCTCATGTTGTACTCAAATGACTCCCGGAAGAACGGTAAATCAACGTGTGTACCGTGTCGGGAAATGAAGACACGCCTGCTCCACCTTTTTGTCCCCATTTCTTTCTTTTCCTTTTTTTTTTTTTCTTTTTCTATTTTTTTCTGGTAACAGATTTACAGTCTCGGTGAAAGGGTGACTTTTTGCCATTTTATCGACCAGTGGGGGAAATCGAACATGACGACAAGGAACGCTCGACTGCTTCATTGGTGTCCGGTGGTCAGTCTGGACGGCTTGATATTTGAGCTAATGAAAGCGGTAAGTGCCACAGCCGTTCACCTCGGGGCTATTGATTGGCTATCATGATTAATGATCGATGGGTCGGAGTTAGAATGGACTGCGGTTTGTAAGACAAGTCACGCATCGCTACTTGCTAGGTTGGCACACAAAATCTGGCCATTTCCACGTGTACGTTTACACACAGGGTCACTCCTAATAAAGCACAACAAGCCCAGTTGAAGTACCCTGTTCACACTATACGGGTCTAAATTATTTCAACTGTGCACTCGTTTAGCTAAACGACTTTAATTAAATCAGTGCGGATGCAAACATATTTACGCTGCAAACCTATTTGGGCTTAAATGCCAGACTGCTTGAGCGGGGAATAGAACCCACGAATTTTGAAACTGAAGGCTGAAGTTCCACCGCTAAGCCGTGTCAGTACGTCTTAACGGTGGAAATTCAGCCTTTGGTTTCAAAGGTCGTGGTTATTCCCCGCTCTCGCATAATTTTTTTCGTAAACAGTTCAGGAAAACTCGCTGAAACTAGCTTTCCAATGCAGCCCAGCAGCGTAGCGGAAAAAAACGTTTATTCAGACTTGAGTCACCTAAACTAACCTAACCTAACTACAACAACAAATGGTCATCAGTAAAGTCAATTTAAACACAATCACCACTAGTGGATGCTAAGTAATCTGGCCCGCCTATCTGTACTGTTGGCGAAAAAAAAAATATGCCCTCCGCTCAAGCAGTCTCACAATTTGCTGCGAGTTACAGGACCAACACGACGTTTTTCGGCACAATCAACTGCGTTTAACGCATCAAGACCCCCCCCCCCCCCCTCCCCTCGCCGCTTCGCCCATCGGACAACTCATCGGTGGGCCTTTGCCAATCTTCACCAAAACGTGACTCTCCCGTTTCCTGGCTTTTCTTCTAATTACCTTGGCGACAATTGTGAACGATTTTGAAAGGGTGAAAGGGTTTAACGAGTGTTAACCACTCCTGGTCATCTGCCCGAAGCCCTAAGGCCCTAAGTGAACGATTTTGTGCCACTTGCAAACAATGTTAAATTATTTGTAAACAGTACCGAATCACGTGTAAGCTTTGTACTTTGGCCTCGCGGCTGCTGCAAATTCAAATTCTTTATTCCAGAACCTTTGATCTGCAATCGTACGCTCTTGTCTGCTGCCGGAGACACGGCAACAATTTCGGTTTCGGAATCATTAATACGGTTCCAGTCCCACTTCTGGTGCGACGTCCCTGATTTGGACCCCCTCTTTGGCTAATTAATTTGAAATTCCGATCAAATTCCCTATCTGACCAAAACCCAAGTGCCTTCGACACTCATCTGCCCCCAAGTTAGGCGAGTCCTACCACCTGAGAATTAAAACTGAACCTCCAAAGACTCTTGTTTCATCGTCAAGGTTTGGCTATGTTAAAGAGGGGATTGCCGTGCACGGAGATTAGGCCTCCAAGATGCTGCGTCGAGTGACGAAAAGGCGCAGCAATTTAAGCCTCGAAAAGGCAACGTAAATAGGTTCGCACCCGTATTTATTTAACACTTGTGGAGCCCACTTGGAGCCTTATAGAACCTATTCTGTTGAATATCAATTAAGGGGCAAACACTTGTTGTTAATAAGCCTTTTTAAATCTCTTAAATATAAAAATAATTAGAATCCGTAAGAACGATCCACGTTTCTTCTTCGTTCATTCTCAACACAAAATACCGTTCGGTATTCGCAAATTTTCGGAAGAGACTTCCCATCCCCTTCAGCGCAACCGAAAATTTGCGAACGGTGTTGTGTCTTTGTCAATAAGCGAAGAAATCGTGGATCATTCTTAGGAATTTGCTGGACACTCTCAAAGTAAAAAATCGAGGGTTTGATATTTTTAAACAATTAAAATCCGTTTAATACAGCATTGTATACAATAAAAAGAAACAATTTGAGATTTGCCAATTTTGGTACCATTTTTTGCCGCTAGGTGCCGCATAGAAAGTGAGTCAAACTGATTTAAGTTGTTCTTCATTTTATCTTCATTTTATCCCTAAAAAAGAACAAATTTTCATTTAAAAAATACAAAAAAATAACATCTGACAACTGCACGAGTGATTAACTGCATTTAGGCTAATATACTTTGCTAACAACGACATCTAATGGGAAAAAATGGTACTAAAATTGGTAAGTTTCAAATTCGTTCGGTGTATTGTATAAAATGCTGTTAAAACGGAATTTAATTGTTCTTTTTATATTTAAGAGTTTTAAAAGGCCTATTATTGTATTCAGCAAGGGTAAATCGCCTTTTTTTGCTTTTGAAACAAATTTTCATTAGAAGTGATCGGACCTACGACCTTTTCTAATGTCAGCAGTATTTTCGTTTGCTCCCAGCTCAAGGCGCTAATTTTTACGCTTCGATTTAATTTTACGGTCACCGATATTTTTCATCCAATGTTAAATTTTATGTATTTATTTTTCCGTTTGCATAAATATAATAAACAAAGAAAAACGTATCGATAACAAAAACAAACAGGGTAGTGTGAGAGATTACCAGTTTCGATTTCGCTTTTTATTTGTTTCATGTTTGGCGTCGGTGACAAAATATTGCGGACGTCATATTGCTCACTCATTTCGTGGGCTGAACGACTTTATAGACCTATTATTTTTTTCTTTAGAAATATAATTTAGACCAATTCTAGTTTTAGTAATAAATAAAAACATTGTCATTTAAATTTTTTTGCGTTGGAATTTTTTATTTTTGAGAAGGGTGGGTTTTGGGGTGGAAAGCCGGGGGGGGGGGGAACGGCTCAGTTTCCAAAAATGTACGTACACAAATATAACGTTAATCATGCACTGTCAGGAGTATGTAAAAATGCTTGTGATCTAGACCAACGGTAGTGTGCCTCCGTCAAGTAACGGCAGATCATCCTATTGTTAAAAGATTGATTGTTGAATAAGTTAGAATAAGTTGGTTCTCGCCAGGTTGCCCCAGTTTTGTCTTTTGCGGTTGGACCCAGGGACCTCCGATCGACCTATGCCAGGTCGTCCGGCAGGGTCTGGCAGGAGCGTTGGTCTGTGGGATTGACTGGTCGCACTTTATTTGGGATACACCCAACCGTCTCCCAGCCTAAGGCTATTGACAGGATGCCTCGAGACGGCGCAGGTCTGCTTTCCAGGCTGCGCACTGGGCATGTTCAGCTACGAGCCCACCTCTTTCGGCTAGGGTGGGCTCGTTCTCCGGTGTGCGAATGTGGCACGTCCGATGAGACAGTGTTGCACTTCTTGTGCGATTGCCCTCTCTGGGAGGCACAACATCATTTTAACATTGAAACGGGGAACAATCCCTTGGCTGTGATCCTAGGGGTTCCCCCGCATGTACAGAAGGGAAGGGAAGGCTACCGTAGAGTACTGGGCTTCTGCAGGGCCACGGGCCGCTTTACTATGTAGGCGGTTTACAGTTCGCGGTTTTGCTGCTTGCTCCTCTGCGTGGGGTGTTGTTGTCAGCTTGTGTAGAGTGTTTCATGAGGTAACAGTCCCAGAATTGCGTGCACAGTGGAAATGTCGGGGTGATGTCAATTCGTGAATGTCGCCCGCGGAATGTTCTACCTGCGGCGTGTGCTTCATTGTCTTTCAATCCCGAAGTTTTCTACACAGTGGGAATGTTGGACTGGTGGTGCAATTCGGTCTCTGGCGTGGACTTGCATCGATGGGCGTCATTATGCTTAGTATTACGGTTAGGTTAATTGTAGGGTAAGGTAGGTTAGTATTTGAGTGCATGGCTCTGTAGGCCCATTAGGACTCAAATAAAAATCAAATAAAAATCAAATAAGTTGAGACATGTTAAGTCACCTGGGTTCCAGGGTCATGGTTGTTTACGTGGGTGTGACAGGTTGAGGGGCTTAACTCTGCTCCCAGGATCTGCAGAGTGTTGGTTTCGGTGCTATACTGGGTGTAAACTATCTTCAGGGTAGGTTTGTTTACGGCTTGTGGCCAATTAGACTCTAATAAAATAAAATAACATATAAATAAGTTATCTGTAGTAGCAGGGCGTGTGGCTTTGGGTCGCGGCCCGATTTAATTGTCATTATCCGACTCAATACCAGACATGTGTCTGTTAACTGTAAGCAACTAAAAGGATATTTTATCATGTTGAGGATAAATCCCAATGCAGCCCAAATCTTTCAAATTGTGGAAAATGCAAGGCTACGGTGCAGGGATAAATAAAAACTAAAAGTTAAAATGCGAGTGTCCACTATTCATAGAAAGAAAGATGCAGCTATAGCGTTGTTTTCATAAAAGTCCGTGGTGGCTTACATTCATAAAAAAGCTAAATCCAAAGGTTAGGGGGGGGGGGGTAAATGCCTGGCTGTCATATTAAAATATTGAAAACCCTACTGGTTAAAAGGTAGATAGCTGTTGGAAGTTGGTGGGGAATGGAGGGGGGGGGGGGGACGGAATTTT
>JAHWFP010199670.1:0-21355 GCA_023313725.1 Lithobius niger
GGGAAGCCTTGCCCCCCCCCCCCTGTCGGGGAGTAACCAAAATTGTCGTCGGGGAACAGCCGGAAGACTGAGTCCAAACGACGACATAAAATTCGGAAAAAAAAGGAAAAGCTCAAAATAGAGTTTCCCGTTTTGCTTCAGCACTCCTCTCACCTCCATATTTAAGAGCTGTCGTAGTTAATGCAGAAACGTTAACTAAATATGTACAAAACAAAAGTTGTTGAGGATTCTAGTTAAGTTTTCGTCATTTGAATTCGTTTTACCAATGAACTGAGCGAAAATTATGTACAGTAAGTGGCTAAGCTGAAAATTGATTTGCTGCGGTAGACCGTCAACTCCATGATTTGACAGGCATCTTAGTTATGAGACACGTTTGGGATGCCAATGTCTTGCAGTTATTTCTAAAAGGAGAAGGCCCGATTTTAAAAGCCCAACGCACAACACGAATGACAGCCAATGTGTGTTCTTGCTATGGTTAAATATTTTTCAAACCTAAATTATTCAGTGTTAATTAACGTCAATTTAATAATATTTAAAAAAAAATTTAATTCATCAGTTAATTTAATTTGTAAATAAAATGTGTAAAAAAAACCAGAATTGTGGTCACAACTAGGTTTTTACGACCACTCATGCTAAAGAATGTTTACGAAAAACATCCGACATTTGCTTAACAATGTGGTGCAAACGTGTCTCGGAAAGCCCAAAATAGGCCCTCAAGTAGCGTAAAATGCTTCAGTTTCCGGGGCTCTGCCCCGAACCCCGCTGGGGGAGCTAACAGCGCTCCCCCACTTCCCCTAGCTGGTTTCACCGGGTCCCTGCTAAATTACTACAAATATAAACAAAAAGTGTTCTCTTTCTTTGCCCCCCTGTCGGGGAATCATTGCCCCCCCCCCCCTATCTGGAGTGTTGGCTGGCGCAACTACTGTATTTCTAATGCTCCTTTTTTTACAAAAAGAATTGGCAGATAATGGACAACACGTGATAATCCAGACCGTACCAATGGCAATAAAAAGGAAGCGAAACAAGCCACCAAACAGTGCTAAACTGAACAAAAAGCGGCTTTGCATTTAGAAGAAAACCAGTAGAGTTTGTACCTATGGAACTCACAAATGTGAAGTAACTCAAATAAAAAACGAATTAGAGTTCATTCGTATGAAACGAACTATAATTTGAACTCCAATTCGAGGGAACAAGGATTGTGACTTACCAACCTCCATGCACACGCATACATGTCCATCACTAATCAAACAAACAAAACTGTTGTACTGTACTATATTTCGCACGCAAAAAATACACACACGAAATGCAAACATGTATGTACATGCACAGGAACTAAAACTTAAACTCTCAAACACTTATAAAACAAATGCCGTACACAAAAGAATGCATGCAAAATTGAACAAATAAAAAAATACACGCGTAATAAAATGAACACAGGACCACTCATACCAGGAAAAAAAGAACATTGCGTTTGTTAAAAGGGGCCGTCGGCCCCTCGCCCCCGGAGAGGGCTCGTTCATCAGCTCCTGCTCATACGAAATAGAACTAAAACAAAAACCGACAAACACAGATTCACATATTAACAAACACAAATTGCGTTCATTTCCTGACATTATCACAGAGTAAAAACAATCCTTGTTCCCTGGAATTGGAGTTCAAATATAGTTCGTTTCATTTTTTATTTGTGTACCTTCACAGCTACGAATTCCACCAGACACAAGTTCTAACGTTTTTTCTTTTTTCGATGCTGGCCAAAAAGCAAAGTTTTTGCCAGCCAGGGTGATGTAACTTAGCCTAAGAATTGTAAATTTATATTGAAAAAAGTTGACTTTGGAAAGAAGAGAGCATAAATAAAAAAGGCTAGAAAATTAATAAATCAATTTATTCTTTTCTCGAAGTGCCGTTTTCAATTCCAATGTAAACGGTTTTTATGCATTTAAAAAGATTAACCAACATAATGCTAATTTCTTCTAATTTCCCCACAAAGTTTTAAAGTTACGCAGGTTAAAATTTAGTGAACGTTATCGTTTTTGTCATTTTCTAACAGGCGTTGCAAACTCGTAGGTAGCAGCACTAATCTACCCTGGGTAGCAGTTTAACTAGAACTTCCGGTGTTGATGGTCACCCCCAAAACCTGCGCCCGTGTGGTCTAAGTCGCGCCAGGTTTTAGATGCGCCCTTATCGGAACAGTAGCCGCGCGGGACACAGAAATATACCGAAAAGTGTATAAACAGACGGTCAACAAATAATTACTTGAAACAAGGAACAGCGTATTATATCTAAAAAAAAAAAAAAAAAATTAAATGAACTGTAAATGTTAAATTCTTCCACCCTGATTAGCTGTTCAAAATGTAGGCTGCTTCTCCCTCCGTTTCGTGTTGGTATGAAGTGAAACTTTTTTATCCAAGGCAGTGTGACCAGATCACAAATTTGAAAAATGCTACGTATAGACAATACACGAAATACTACTAAAAAAAATGTTAATTTTATACGAGTCTGGGTTGCAGAGTACTGAAAGCGGCCACCATATCCTCGTAGGGGGCTACGCTAAAGCAGGCTAAAACGGTCTAGAGGGTGTTGGGGTATCATTCCTAAAATCCTAATTATATCGTTCCACTCGACCTTGTTCGAGGCAATACGCCTTCTCTCTCTCTCTATCACTCTTACTCTCTCTACAGAGGAACAGAGCCTCGTTCGAGGGTATGCTAAACGACTGTATGGTGCACAATATCCGTCAAAATTGGGTTTGGGATTATAGGTTAATTGTGCGTATGAATACTTTGACGCCGACTTAATCCCAAGTACCAATTGTTTCGCTCAATCAAAGGAGGCCATAAATTCTCTCCAACGTCTCTTTGGTGGAAACGTATCGCAGACGCTACCCGCTACCGTATCATGGTCCATCGAACCTATTATCTATCGAACTTTCGGTAATAGGATCGATGGACCATGCGTATATTCGAAGAATATGTGTACGTATTGCTTTCGGAGCAGATTAGGCCTATGGTGATTTTGAATACCGTTGCTACTTTATCATTGCTACTGAAAATGATAAATATTTGTAAAATGCGTCTAAAATGCTACCGTCCATGCTAGTCCTCGATTTTAGGGTCAACATATGCTACTGTAGCATAAAAAATGCTCAAGTCTAAGGTCACATTGATCCAAAGTTAGGCTACAACACGAAACAGCCATTGTGCTTCATTGATGTTGGAGGCTAAACGAGTAATCCAATAAAATGTGACGGCTGATCCGAAAACGAAAACAAAAATATCAAAAGGCTAGAAAGAAAAAAAGTTTGGTTCCATAATTTATACGATTTTGTATTTATTTATTTTTTAGGTTAACTGTTTATCTTAAAATAAATTGTGCCGGCTACATGAAACTCAATTCGTGATTCCAATTTTTTTAATGAGTAAAACGTGATGGATTATTATTAATAATTTTTGTAAAAATGTGTCGCTTTTGCTGTCCTTTATGCCTTCCGTTAACCGAAATTTTACTACCGTTTTGCAAAACCGTTTTGCAGACTGGCTAGCACTACTAGCTAGCTTATTTAAGGGGAAAAAAACTAGCCTACTTGAAGGTTTTTGTTTATAGGTAAATATTAATCCAAAAATGACATTATGAACAGAACATTTTAAAATCATGGTTTACTAAAAAAAAATAAACAAGATAAAAATCTTCAAATTCTAAAATAGTTGTCAGTGGCTTACCATACAGTTACATAAAAAAAAAAGGCAGAATTGAAATAAAATGTAGACTAAAGAAAAATTGTTTATAATATCTACATCATTACGGACGTACGATGTGCGTGCGCGTGTGTGTGTGTTTGTACCTCTACTCGTCCGGAATCAAAGCACCTACAAAGATGGGAGTAGGACCAAACGAAAGATAATTAAATTGCGCACAGTATAGGCCTATTTTCATCGCTGTAACTTGATATTATCACCCTCAAATATGCGGAAAAACCCTTAAAAAATCTATATAACTAAGATAAAATAATATTTGTTTGTTTGTGTGTCGCCAGATTACCACTCTTAATTCTTATTTCTACTGTTCGTGCGGCCGCAGTGGGAATCTCGATAATCTTTATTCTTTTGTTTGTTTATATCGCTGTGAACGGAATTGCCTTTATAATGAATGAATGACGGAATTATCTGTATAAGTAATGATTCGAATTGTGTTTTCAACAAAAAGACACAGTACTGGTGACGTCACAATATTTTCACGCAAACGGGACCTAGGCCTCTTTGTCTCTTAATCCTGATCTAACTAAATCGAATGAAACCTTGGGCGACTGCTAATGGGAAATCACAGCATTTTAATGCAATTGTGAAATCACAACAACGCTCAACAAACGAAAGAATTATCTTGATTCCCACTACGACTTCAATAGAATTGGGAGTGGGAATCTGCGTATTCTGGCGACAATCTAATGAAAGCCTGGTCGACTGTTAGCGGGAAATTCAGTATTTTCATGTAAACGGGAAATCACAACAACGCTATAAAAAAACGGTTATACGGGGGGGGGGGGGGGGGGTCCTAGTAATGTCAAAGTTTGTTTTATTAAACCCTCATGATGGTTGTTCATGAAAATCTCCTCGAGCAAAGAGAGATGATCTGGAGCACAGCGAGACGTGGCCGAATGAACCGAAAAGAACAACGTATTTTGCAACACACCACATATGGATCTTAAAATTGGTTGTGTATCAACTGACTTGATGCATGGAAAAAAACAGACCCATAGAACTGGTTTTAAAAGGGCGTCATTTTCGTGGATTCTGAAGTACGGATACATTCGCGTTTCTGAAGCATGGCAGTGTGTGGACTGAGCGAGCAAAGCCAGCGATTTCTACGTAAACTAAACCTTTTCCGTGTGTGTTTCGCTTTGCTCTATCAATCTTTCGTCTCTCAACTTCGTAGGAGATTACATCTGACGTGCTGCAGATGTTTTTCCAAGTGAGGGATCACCAGAAAGTGAAGTGATAAGATGCCCATGGAAAAATCAGTACTGAGCAGGACGTAAAGAACAATATTCTTAAAATAAGTAAAACAAGAAAACCCATATAAAGTGTATGCTAACCGAGATACTAACACAAATTACAAGTCATGCGTGGTTCTTGGTGGTTACATTGATTCAGTCACGTTTCTGAGGAAATGTTTCGACACTCTTATAAAACTACTCTCTTGATGGTTTTTTATGTGGAAGGTCTGTCTGTATCATCAGTGTTGCAGCAAGAAATCTCCTCGAGTGGAACGAGACGACGCGGAATGAGCGAGCGAAGCGAGCGACTCCGCTAGTTAATAATAAAGTTAACTAGCCATATTGTTCGCTTTGCTCACTCCATTGGCGTCAATCCATACTTCATGTAATTTCTTTGATTCCAAGAGCATCACAAAACGCTTTGCTACTTATTTCGACGCAAACTAATTGTAATTGTTGCTCACAGTTCGTTCACCACATACCTCAGCACGTCTGCATTTCACCTACATCATTCAAAACATACAATTGGTTTGTTTGTATGTTTGTACGTCTTCTCATGAAATAATCCCCTCCGAAGGTGATATAAGAAAAATTGAGAGAGCAAAGCGAAACGCACATTAAAAAGGTTTAGTTTAATGCTTCAGAAGTACGAATGTTTGACACCCTCTCATGTAACAGGGGGTAAACCATACCTATGAGTCCGGTAGCCAGGGACGATTTTTATCTTAAATGCATTTTAATTAATGCCCGCAGCATTATCATCAATATTGGGTGTTTTAAGGCCTTAATAAGCTCTGATGACTATGATGTATTCTTTATTGCTGAATCCTGGTTGAACCACAGCGTCACTGATGCAATGCTGGTTGATCTACGATCTTACTCAGTGATTAGGCGAGATAGGGGCAGTAGGGCTGGGGGCCTCTTGATAATATACCGCATTGCCATCCAAATGTCAATCATTGAGATCGCTGATAATGTGGAGGCAATTGTCCTCTGTATGCAGGGGAATAACGTAACGTTTACCCTCTGTTATCTACCAAACAGCTACGTCGACCTCGATATTCTTAATCTTTGCAATTTTATCAATCGCTCTTTTAACCCTAGGCACTTAAATATTTTACTGTAAGATTTTAACCTCTCAACTGCCGATTGGGCACGTTCTTTGGCCCGAGACAAACACCATCAGTACTTTCTTGAGCAAATTGCCCCTCTTGGACTTCTTCAGTTGGTTAACCACCCAACAAGGGGACAAAATATTCTCGACTTGGTCGTTACGGTTGATCCAAGGGGGATCTTTGACCTGTCGGTGGGTGCACACTTCAGTCGAAGCGACCACTGTGTAGTTCACTTTGTGGTAAATTTAACTGCTTCCATAGCGGGGAAAGGTGTAGATCGCCCAAAAACCTTTCTAAACGGGAATTTAAATATCCCCATACTTAAATCGTCGATAGCTTCGGTAAATTGGGATAATCTTATTTTTAATGTCTCCTCTGACATCGTCTTGGCCTGGAGGAGTTTTCAAGGTATTCTCTCGGGACACATTGAATGGTGTCGCGAAATGCCTCGTCCTCCTAAAAAAAAGTGGCATTTTCACTATGGGAAAAATTAGAAAACCGGGCAAAAGGAAGCAAAAGCTTTGGAGGGCCTACAAACAGAATCCCTCCCCGGCCTCGTTAAACCCCTATAATGAGGCACGGAGACATTTTTCGCAGGAAACGGAGGCATGGTTTTGTAAAAAGGAAACAACAGCTATCAGGGAGGCAAATACTGCTGCTCTCTTTAAACTTTACCGTAGGATTAATGTTTCCTCTCGGACTCTTCCGCCTCTTAATAGTGTCAGCGGTTTCATCACAGATGATGCTGAAAAGGCTGACATCTTAAATTCTACTTTTGCAGCCAACTTCAGGAAACTGCAGGAAACGGTATGCATGAGCACAGAATCTGGGTTCCGCAGGATGTTGGATGGGCAGTCTCTACACGCCTTCCTCAAAAGACCAAATTAGCTTACCATTTTATATGGGCCATAATTAACAGCATCTCTGATCAGGTTCCAGTGTCAGCGGTTCACCTCCCTTCTGGAAACCTTCCACTGAACCATGGTAAAGTTATTATTATTATTATATTATTCATTCTCGATGATGGGGCATCTGCTAGTTACCTAGAAATCCTTCGGCTCCCAATGAGGACTGCTCTTTTGTAACTTTTCCTGTGAGGTCTGTCATCTCCGCCCTATAAAAACTTAAACCCAGTAGATCCTGTGGTCCTGATGGTTTCTCGGCATATCTCTTCAAAAACTTAATTCTCGAAATTAGTTACCCTCTGGCAAAACTGTTTAATCTCTCCTTCTCTCAGGGCGAACTTCCAATGTGATCCATGTGATCCCTGTCTTCAAAAAGGCTCACCTTCTGATCCAAACAACTACTGACCGATTGCACTTACTTGTGTTACGTGCAAGGTCATAGAATCAATTTTACGGGACAGAATGATCAAACATTTGTGTGATCATTCCATAATTCACTAAGACCAGTTTGGGTTTCTCCCTCTCCGGGCAGCTACCCACCAGCTGCTTCTGATTCTTGACCGCTGGACTTGTGCCCTTGTTGAGGGGATTCCATCTGATGTTGTGTACTTCGATTTGAAAAAGGCCTTTGAGTCTGTAGTGCACCGAAAGTTGCTTCTTAAGATTACTAGTTGCGGCATTGCGGGTGAGCTGCTGGGTTGGATCAAGGCATTCTTGTCCAACCGTAGTCAGCGAGTATCGATAGAAAAAACATTCTCCTCCTGGATAAGAGTTCCATGCGGAATGCCCCAGGGTTCGGTCTTTGGTCCCTTACCTTTATCATTTATTTAAATGACCTAAAGATTGCAAACGAAAAAACTTACGGCTTTAAATTCGCTGATGACTTGAAATTGAGGACGGAAATACTTTCCCAAACCGCGTCAACAGATCTAGCTACACAAATCCAAGAGGTTTCATGCTGGTTTAAGTGCTGGCAGCTTCCGTTGGCTCATCTAAGTGTCAGACTTTCTGTGTGAGTGGCAGTAATCACCGTGTAGGTTATGAACTTGACTTTACTCCCTCCCTCTATTGTGGAGGTACGGGACCTTGGAGTTTGGTCTGCTTCTAACCACAAATCATCATTACGTTGCCAGAAGATCTGTGCTGCGGCATTTCGACGTGCTGCGGTTGTAAATAGGAGCTTTGTTTCAGGAGATTCCATTATTAAGGTATAGGCTTTTAAGACATTCGTTCGCCCACTCCTGAAGTATGCAACCCCTGTCTGGTCACCTCACCTGATATGGGACATAGACCAGATCGAAACGGTGCAGCGGCACTTCACGAAGGGCGTCCCTGGACTTAGAAACATGGACTACCCAACTCGCCTAGCTAGGCTTAACCTGGAATTGCTGGAACTTAGAAGAATTAAATTTGATCTTGTCCTCGTGTATAAAATTCTTCATTATTTAAATGGGGTTGATCTTCCCCTTTCTTTGATTTGGCGCCTTGTATTTCCCGTACGCGAGGTCATAATTTTAAACTTGCGGTTCCAGCCTTCCGTCTGAACTGCCGTCGTAACTTTTTTTTCAGTCAGGGTTGTCCCAATATGGAATGCTTTGAGGGAGGAAACGGTAAATGCTAGTTCTCTACCCAGTTTTCGCATATTGTTGAACACTGAACCACTTCAAAGGTTATTGAAATGTCCGGTTTCTTGATCTTCAATCTGCTTTTTACAATTTTTTTTTGCGGTGAGTGTGACATTCCGTAGATAATCCAGGGAGTGGTATCAGAGGCCCCAAGCCCTTTTGCTTTCCTTTCACCAGTTGGGTGGTGGAGAATATTTTGTTTTATTTATTATTTTATAAACCCGGTTTACGGGTCTGATTTTTCCAGGCATTTTTTCAAGTAAGTAATTGGAAATCTTTAACTTCTTTGTCAAACAAAAATTATAGGCTACATTAAACTGCAGTAAGCAGATAAATAAAAAAAACTCCAGACGTAGCATCTGTGAACAACAATAATCAGTATGCGACCACCAAAACGAAAAAAAAATCACGTAAAATGGTTTTTCAGTGGGTTTCACCACAATTCCAGGGTACTATGTCGGATGTTTGTTTATTCAAAAATTGTACAGTTTCAGATAAATAAATAAAAAAATAAATTTAAAAAACGGTTTTTCAGTGATGAACTCAATGCCTATCAGTTTTAAGGATTAAAATATGCTTAATTAAGTAAAATAAAATAATTAAAATAACATAATTTTAAAATATCTACACTTCGGTTCAGCGATACGTTCTAGTTTCTATATATATATACTGATGTGGCCTACGACTGAATATTACAAAATTACAAAATTATTACAAAATTACAAAATTAAAAAAAAATTGTACAGAAAAAGTTTTTCATTCCGTGAAGTTCACATCCAGGCACTACCAGGTATCAGGTCTGTCGGACCAAGAGCAAGAGCTTGGCCTTCAACCCAATTAGGCCTAACCCACCACTGCTAAAATAAAGAAAATGTTTTCAAAATGATGTGGAACCAGCTACGTTTGTTCTATCAAGACCTTTTTTTTTCATTCGTAAAGCTGGATGTATCATATCTCACATATGCCAAGAACACTTTTCGAAAAAAATGCTTCCTTAATTTAAAAAAAAATTCATTTTGTTTACATTGCATCGAAAATCCATTCTATTTTCACCCGAACCACTAAATATGCTGGAACCACACAGGGGTCGTTCTATCCAAGGAATCTTCTCAGTTTTTTGTGTGCTTAATCTACGCAAAAAAATTAAGGTGACATTTTTTTAAAATTTTACCGTAAGGCAAGTAGTTTTGCTGCTAGAATTTTTTTCGTTTCGGTTCTAATGTTATTCCTATGGGCAAGAATTTATAGGATTCTTGCTATGGGCTATTGTCCAAGAGCCACAAGAGTTCTCAAAGCTGGTAATGGTTTAGGTGCCAAATATGAACTGACAGATCGGCGGTGAGTGCAGATTGAGCGAGTGTAGCGAATGAATTCTGTGCACCCAATATAACTTATTTTATGGCTGTTAAGACCTGCTACCATACATAGAAAGAATAGTGTATCATTAACAAAGCCTTTCATTTAAAACTTAAAGGCTATATAAACAAACACCCGTTGTAGCATCTGGGGACTGCAGTAAGTACGCCATAAAATACCGGGTACGACATTGAAACACATTGGCTTGTGTTACTACAACATGAAAAACAACTAGAAGCTGAAACTATGTGATTTTTAGCGTTGCACCTACCCACATTCAGAGCAGTGGGTCATTTTAAAGTTAGGTCAAATGCAAAGTTAAAAAATGTACAAAAACGCCTGCAGTACTATACAGGATAAGAAGCTACTGCTTAAGCCTGCTGTTCACTATACTTAGTTGGTATGCTGTAGCATACAGTGTTGTCCTATATTTTCAGGTTAAATAAATAAATAAATAGCATTTGAGACTCTGTCATCCTAAAACAGTAATTGCGACTGGAAAAACGTGTTGTTATGTTATTAGTAAAGGCGGTAGCCTTTACTGTAAGGGTTGACCTCGGTCTCCCATGTTAAAGCCGAAATTTGAAAGCTTAATTTCTCCGCCGCCATTAAACATTTTCTACTGATATTTGGTATGCAAGCCTTGTGGGACTTGGCCAACGCGTGTACCAACTTTTACTAATTTCCGATTTGCCAGATTGGAGATCTGGACTTCAGCTGGAATCGTGAGTTTCATTTTTGTCTTATATGGTAGTGGTGGTCATGGCAATGGACTTTGGACACGTTTATACAATGGTCTCTACAGACTGAACGATTTGTCATAGATAGCTGTTTCTTAGCTCATTTGAAAGATCTACTTCCGGATATGTGCCCTTTATAGAAATAGAAATTTCAATTGGTGGCTCCGTTCCGGAGCCCTGAACGATCTGTTTTATTGTTGTACATTGTTTTAAACATTGTTTCTATCCAACAATGCCTATCAGCAAACGCCAGACGGAAAGCGTAAGCAAATGCTAACAATGCTGATGAACCAACAATTTACCCGCAGTGAAGTGGATGTATTATCCTTATCACGAATCGATTCATATAATGATTTCACGTCATTCTCCCGCGTTAAAGCTACAGTGTCCGTTATCCATTTGGCTTGCCGTCCTATGTACAAATACGGACAAAGCCGCTTGAAAGATAGCTGCGGACAAACCAACTTCCAAAAGAAAGACGTGCCCTGAATGAGCGAGCGAAGCGAGCGAAATTCAGTGCTATTTGCAACGAGTGCAGAAACCAGCTTGGTATGTCAAAGTATCACGAATTAGAAAACAAAAACGAGCTCGTTTGATGTTCAAGGTAAGGTTTAACTTACCCGAAATCAAAACAGCAAAGGAACACAAATAAACTTTCCTGTAAGGTTTCACATACCGCAGTGTTCCTGTACTGTTTAGTCCATGTGAAACCTTACTGCTGTATTCAACCAATAGACACGTAAATAAAATCAAAACCTTATCCCAACTTTCAAAATTGTTGAAAGAATAATATAGTGTATAATATACGCTACACACTCGCCCAACTTCGGGGCTACATTTTTATCATCATTGTAGTCCGGTCGTCTCCTTTCCGTTCATCCTATTGATACATACACCAGTTTTTAAGATTTCATATTCAAGACTTCAGGACTGGTAGGCTATTTCATTTTTATTTTCAACGATATTTCCAGAGTTTCAAGGAATTGCACGAACCCTGAATTAGTTAATGTGTAGGTCTGTACTAAGCACACTAAAAGTATGATTTTTACGATTTTTTAGCGATGTTCTTTAGCCAAGTAGAATGAACCAATCCGACATATCGTGTTCCAAAGTAAAAAACTGTCAAAACAAGCGAATACAGCAGTAAGGTTTCACGTGGACTAAACAGTACAGGAACAGTGCGGTATGTGAAACCTTACAGGAAAATTTATTTGTGTTCCTTTGCTGTTTTGATTTCGGATAAGTTAAACCTTACCTTAAACATCAAATGAGCTCGTTTTTGTTTTCTAATTTATTTATTTTCTGTTTATTGTTTTGCTAGTTGTGGTAGCATGGAACGTTCTTCCAGTGCAGCTGGTGAGGCCCCTTATGTTAATTCATTTAAACGCTACCATCTGCCGCACAGCTTAATCATAATTTGTGTACCACCTGAACAGGTTTTTCAGCATCCTACAGACGGTTTTTGATGTTTTATCCTCATGTTTTACAGTTTTTTCCCTTTCTGTTTTTACCCCGGTCTGATTGATAATTCATTACAGCATTACAGTTTCTTTTTTAGTCTGTGGTCAAATGTAAAAAACATTGACTACTGTATCTAAGTTCATAATACAAGTATGGGCATGGTCTCTGTCTCTTCGTTACAGTGTGTAGAATGAGGTTCTGGGTAGTGGCCATTTCAAAAACTGTGCAGTTGCGTCATAGCGAAATAAAAACATCATGGCTGCCACCAGAAATTAATTTGTGTCTTTATCACTAGAACCTTTGGTCGTACGAAATAAGTTCATAGGACCAAATTTGTTTGTTATAACAGTTCTTTATTCCTAATGGAAAGTTCACTGGTTCGATGCGACACACTTCAAAACTTGAAGTAAAATCTTGAGGGCTAGCATGCACATTTTGTGTTTAGAGCTTTTAGATTTAATATCATCCACATGTATGACCAGATGGCAGACTTCATCACTTTCGGCAAGAATTTATAGGGTTGTGGAGGAGAATATGTAACTATAAAAAGTCCTTATTGAAACGTGTTACATTCATTCGTATTAGTTCGAACCGAGTTTTCAGAGGGCGCCACTCATTTCATCTGGTAATTTATGCTCATTTTTCAGCCAAAATCTACAGTAAACTAAATTACAACTAAGCTAAACTAAATAATAATTAAATACAAGCTAGTTTTGTTTAGTTTACTTTAATTTTAGGCTGAAAACTGAGTAGAAATTCCAACGTAGAACTCATGGCACCCTCTATAAACTTAGATGGAACTAATAGGAATGAATCTAAGACGTTTCAGTAGGGGAATCTCGATCACAAATTTCCCTCCCAACCCTATAAATTCTTGCTTTCGGTAATCATAAAGACACAAGCATTTGTTTTATAAGGGTATTTTCCGTTTATCGACATTTCTTGGGCAAAACGCACATACCATTGGCACCTGGATTGCGCTTCATGCTAGGACTTACAAAACGTTCCAGTTGACACGTGTATATCTAATCTTGGATGCCAAGGACACTGTTCAAGTATGCGGTTTTAACGTCGAATTTATCTATGCAGTATCCGTCACTAGCAGACAGACAGTGGGTAAGACTGCAACCGGTGAATATGTCTCGAAGTATTAATACCGTATTTTTGGGCGTAATCCTTGCAACTAGTCAGGCCTTATACCCTTTTCACCTCCCCGCTATTTTTGCTTTTCACACCAATTTACTTCATATGGTGTAAGCACCAGGAAGAAGATCTACGAGTGCCAAAGTTTGATTTACTCTAAAGGAGCCATAATCATTACTTAAGGCTACCTTCGTAAAGTTGGCACCTGGTTATCCGACAATGAAGCTTGAACGGTATCAGGTTCTACGGGAGTAGCAATCAATGCCAAATATTGATTAGGACATGTGCTTGAAATAATACCATTGGACTCGCTATCTTGAACATTCGGTTCTGAACCGCCTCCTGACGAGCTGTGAGGAAATAGTTCAGGAACTTGTGTACATTACTGTCGTGCACGTTTTCTAGTAAACCTTGGTGACGATGTGTGTTCAGTTTCAGGGACTGATGACCTTGGATGGACGGCTCCACGCCTGAAGTTACAGGTTGCATAACGTTGGCTGAGCTTACTCCACATGAGGTTTGAGTGCATTAACAATTAGTCCCAATAATTCCACAACTTAACAAGCGCTGAAAACCCAACACATCTTCTTGAAAAGTTGCGTTGCGAGTGACGATTATTTTAGGATTGTTTATGTCATAAAGATGATAAGCCCTTGAACCCAGATCATATCATACCATTATACAAGCAATACCCCTCTAGTTCAGTTTTGTATGGCTTTTGGTTGCTTTCAATGCAAAACATAAACACCCAATTGCTTTAAAGTACTTGTAGGAGATTTGTAGTCTGTATTAAACCAATGTTGCCTAGGAGTAACAGACTTATTACGAGTATTTGTACAATGATTTTTTCCATGAGCAACAGTTCTTACCATTTCGCCCCAGAAATGCAATGGTAACTTGGCTTCTAATAAAGTACTATGCACAACTGACATGATTGATAAATTCAAGCGTACTGCCATCCCCTAGCGAGTACGGTGGGAAAAACTGGTGTTTAATACCATTCTATTTCATGTACTCTTTCATTCGACAATTTTCATACTATGTACCATGGTCGCTTTGATAAATATTTAACTTGCATTCCGTCAGTAATCCTTGAAATGACCCAACAATTCATCTTTACCCTTCATGAAAACAATTGCTCCGTAGCGAGAATAATCATTGATGAACATGGTGAATTATGGTGAATGAATGATGAATCATTGATGAATTTGTTTCCGGCCATTGTTGGAACGGGAAATGTCCCAACGAAGTCAGAGTAAACAACACCAAGTCTCTCGATTCACGTAGCTTTGCTTTTCAGCATGCTTTCTACCAGGGTCGGATTTATAAGTAGGCCCGAGAGGCCCAGGCCTATAGCGGCACTTTTTTAGGGGTGGCATGACGGCTTAAAAAACAACTATATACATGAGAAAAGCTGGCATAACGATTCGACATTTTTTCTCCATAAACTCAATTCATGTCACTACCGACTGAGTGCAGGATCGGTGCTATACGTGCGTAGAGCCTACTGACTTTTCTTTAAAACGTAGCTACGTTATTTACGAACTTTTCATTGCGTGACAACTTTGTGTTGGGGTGGTTGCCATCTGTTGATCACAGTAGTGAAATAAAATGAGTAGTCATGTACGAGCGACCCTATAGCGGCGCTCATTACAAAAAACAGGGGGGAAGAAAGGGACAAGACCCTAGTAGGTAAGCAAATCCCTAAAGTTTCTTAATTTAAGTTTAAAGGGGAACGGAATAGGTTACTTTTAATTAATTCGCTTAGGAACATAGCATAAGTTATTCTTTGTCCCACACATTTTCTGTTGACTGCAAACAAACATACAAATTAGGAAAGGTGCTGTATTCGGGGGGGGGGGGGGAGGTAAATTAAACATTCCGTTAGAGTCTGGGAGACGGGAAATTTTGGGGCATTGAAGAGCGGCATTGTGATTGGGCCTACAGGCGGCAGGAACTTAAATGCGGCCCTGCTTTCTACAGGTAAAATAATTTCATTAGTTGTAATCATTTGCAAAATTATGGGCATTTGACCCAACTTTCAAACATTTTTATTAGAAAGATTTACGTTATTAGTTGCTATGTTTGATTTATCAGCTTTATAGTTTGACTAAGTGTTTGACTATTGCAATTTCTTGATTATTCACAATAGTGACATTAGTTACTAGAGGAATTTTAAGAGTGAAGACGATAAATAAACCACATAGCCTACATAATGCGCAGAAAGAAACACGGGTGCCAGTTGGTTTATGATATACATACGGCAATTCCTATCTTCAAAAACAACATTGAAACCATTTGAAATAGCTTGGCCAACAGAAAACAAGTTTAAATAAAAAACTTTACACAAAAAAAGTTTACATAAAGTGCATTTTTTAAAGTTAGGTCAGTGTGATTTATGTCTAAATTTATATTACAAGATTGGTTAGTTTTCACCGTATTATTTTTAATTACCTACTTGACTGATTCATTTCTAACTTCATGAATATTTTCAAACTAACTCTTATTTGAAAAACAATGCCGGGCAAACCCATATCAATGTTTCCTTAAGTTTCCAGCCATTATCACCCCTAAAACTTGTACTTCTTCATGTTTGGCGTAGAATGTGCAACTCATGTTTGGCTTACTTTTTTTGTAGAAAAACTTCTTCCATTATTCCCAGAATTTTTCCATGGACGACACTCCCGGTATCCGCATCGCTACTGTTCAGCTCGTCGGTGGCTCATCGAAACTATTCATATTAGACTTGTGGTCAAAACCCGATAAAAGAAACAGGTCAGTCCAGAAGTAATTTGGGGGCACTTGGACAGGTTTGGAAATGTACACCTGAGTCTCGGAAATATTTCTAGTATTAGAACAAATTTGATTCTTGCTATCTCATTCATTATAAGCGAATGTTAATATAAGTGGACTTAAGCATTTCTTCTTTTTTAAGAGGCGGTATGTAGCTAGAAATTAACTTGTCAGAGGAACTAGGCAAACCAAGAATGCTCTTTCTTCATCATCCAAATTATGGCCAGTATCATCTATTTGTTGAAATATAGTATTAAGTTCCCCAAGATATTCTGCAACAATCATGGATTATGTTTTTTTTTTTTTTAATTCGTGCAGTTTCCTACGTAAGGCAGGGTGATTCAGAATAGTCGAGGGTTCGTAACATCCCTTTAAGTTATCCCAGATTGTTGCGGCAGTAAGTAAAGTTTTTGGAATCTAAATGACTTGCTTCAAAGGACAACATTATTAAACCCACGATTTTTTTCAATTGGTATTTTCCACGCAGCTAACTTATCTGCATTGGTTGGCGTAGCTTTGCCAGCCATTAAAAGACCCCATGAACGTTGATGTCTAAACAATGCTTCAACTCTAGTTTCCCATGAACCGTTATTACCCCAATCAAGCTAAGGCTTATATTGAATATTTGTTGTTGTATTACCAACGTCGGCCAATTTTCTTACTGAATAAAATAAGCCTTAAACCTTTGGTGCACTTGCTACATGATAAACAAATAAATTGCAACCTTTAAACTCCACACATTCTGACATCCAATAATTAATTTACTTTCACTAGGAACTAATGGATAAAAGATTGGTTGGGCTTTGCGGCATCACTGTGGGGCCGTTTAAACTTCACATCTCCTTACGTACTATAAACAATTTATTTTTATTTTTAACAGGAACAAAAAACGTGAGATGGATTGGGCATTCTGGTATGAATACTCATGGATATCCAGCAAAGAGTTAACAGGATCAACTGATGTAAGATGGATAGGGCTTTTTGTCATTTCAGTGTGGATATTCAAAGTTTACCTCATCTGGTGTACAATGAATAATTTACTTTTAGTTTTAACAGGAAAAATGGATGAAATATACGTTGGGCTTTCTAGCGTAGCAGCATGAATATTAAAGTCTGTATCTTCAGGCATACAATAAGTGATTTACTTTCAATGAGTAGGAAGGTCGCAAGATCTTTTTCAGGCTTTCTGCATGGCAGTGTTGACCTTTTAAGTCCACATTTTTTCGCATTTATTAAATAATTAACTTTTACGAAAGAACATTTAATAAGATAGTGAAGGGTTTTTGGCATGCAGATTAGACATTCTGGCATACGGTAAATGTGATACTTTTGACAGGAACAAAGGACGCAACGTGTTAGGTTTTTTTGGCATTGCAGTGTGGACAATTAAAGGCCACGTTTCATACACTGTACAATAAGTAGCTTACTTTTACTTTTAACAGGAATAAAGGAAATACGATTTTTGTGGCTTTATGCACTGCAACATCGACATTTAAAGTTCACATCTTCTGGCATACAATACTTTCTTTTACATTTAACATGAACAAAGGATGTAATAGCCTTTAGTTTTAAAAGGAACAAAGGACAAGGGTTGGGCTTTCTGGCATTATAACATGTGCTATTAAATTTCATATTTCTGCCATGCAATAAATAATGTACCTATAATTTTGAAAAGGAACAAAGGAAAGGACGTAGATCGATCAGGCTTTCCATCATAGTTGTGAACGTATTTAAATTCTACATATTCTGACAATCAATAAATAATTTACTTTACTATTAACAGGAAGAAAGGACCTGAAATTGGTTAGACTTTTATTCATCGTAAACTCACGGATGGTGGAGGACAAATACAACTTCAAAATATTGCTTAAATTACTGTAAAACTACAGCAGTTATAATAATGCAAACAATTTATAATAATTTATGAAAATTATTAGCTGCCTCCTCCATGGCTACGTTCTGGATTTCCCTTTGCTTTGGGTATTCAGAGGTTCATTAGACACTCGGTTCCTTGTACTAGTTCAAATTCTACCAGGATCGCTTCCGATGCCACCATAATCGATGTGTTGTGCACAATGGCAGTGCATTGCTTACGTGCTGGGTGGGCATGTGAGTCTCTGAATACTTTGTGTGTTATGTGTACATCCTGCTTGTACTTATAAAAGCTTACAGTAAAAATATTATGTCATTTACTTCTTACATCTAAGTTTAAAAAGCTTACTAAAATGATTCTAACAGTTGCCCAGGCCAGTGTGGAAGAACACACAATGCCTTCAAACTGCGATAACAATCACTTCAAAACTGACAACTTTTGAAATACCACTGCTTCCTTGAAACGATGCCTGGTCGCGTTGAATGTGCCATTGATGGCTGCCTAAAGATTCCGTCTTTGGAAAAATACTAAGGTCCACTTTTCAGCAAAACACTTACACTTTTCAATCTGACGTTGATAAGTCTGTAGAAATTGGAAATTAGAAAGGCGTATTTTCTTCATTGATGCCAAAAACGTAGTTGCAACATGCGCACGACCGTTGTTGTGGGTCTAGCGCTTGATAAACCACTGAGTCGCTACGATAAATGAACAAGAATTAAATGCATAAACAAACATCGTTCGTTGCATTCGGGGACTGCGGTTTCATTTCTAAGCAAGTATGGCACACGTGGCACCCTCTGAAAACTCGGACTGAACTAATAGGGACGAATGTAACGTATTTCAATAGGGACTTTTTAGAGTTACAAATTCCCCTCCCAAACCCTATAAATTCTTGGTCATACTGATCTTAGCATTAATACTGGTGAATCTCTAAAATTCGTACTGAAAATGTTACATCTAAAGTTTTTCGTAAGGCACACTTTGTTCTTAAACGTTTGACTCATTCAATTCCCTTTGTGTTTACCGTTTTTTTTTAACTTTCATTTTGCCCGTTTTTGACTATTGCTCACAAGTTTGCCACCCCTGCATCCTATTCCCTTCAATCGGTTTGAAAACTCTCAAAAATGTCTTACTAAATTGTGCCCTTCTATATCCCTTCTATATTATTATTATAGTGTATTATTATTATTATTATGGAGCATTTTATTGAAACAAAGGAAAAAACCTGTGAATTCATGACAATATTAATCAACAGCATTATTGAAACCGAAATTTGGCCGAACAGTCTCAAAAAACAAATTATAAGACCAATTTATAAAAAAAGGAAATGTACATGACCTAAATAATTATAGACCAATATCACTGTGGCCTGTACTAAATAAATTTATTGAAAAATTCTTTGCAACAAAAATTGAGGTATTAAAAAAAAATGTAACATATTAAAGAAAAATCAATATGGATATAGGAAAGGAATTGGATCCATTGATGTACTTGAAAACATAAACAATAATGTCTGTAGAGCATTAAATGAAGGAAAAGCTGTTGGAGCAATTTTAATAGGTTTAACTAAAGCATTTGATACTCTGGCAAAAGATATATTATTGAAAAAAAATCTATAAAAATGGATTGAGAGGTAAAATATATAACATAATTAATAGCTATATTACAGGGCGACAATGTAGTGTAAGAATTGGTGATAATTTTAGTCGATGGACAAAAGTAGAGTATGGTGTACCTCAGGGTTCTGTGTTTGGGCCCTTATTATTCCTAATCTACATTAATGATATTTCAGATATAAATTGGAAAACTTATATAACACTGTACACAGATGATATATTCATGTTCATGTTCATATATTCTTGTAATAATGATAGTAAAAAATGTTACAAAATCTACAAAAAGACTTCGATATTATGCAAATTTATTTACGAGAAAATGACTTGATATTAAATAACGAGAAAACATCACATATGCAAGAGGAACCAGGAACAATTTCAACATGTGGAAAAAATTGTGAAAGTAATTGTGACTTCAAACAAATTACAAAAGTTAACAATGTAAGGCACTTAGGAATTGAATTAGATAAACACTGGAAATTCTACATACATGTTGAAAGATTAGTTCGCAAATTAAGGAGAATTATACCAATACTGTATAATTTAAAAGATAAATTGAACAAAAAAATAAGAAAATGATTTTTTATACACTTATTATGTCAAATATAAGTTATGGGCTTACAATATATGGAACAACTTAAAATAGTATTATAGAACAAGTACAAAAAATAACAAATAAAGCAATTAAAGTACTCTTCAAAGACAACAAAACAAAATATAGTAATAAGATTTATCAAGATTTGGAAATAATGAATATTGAAACAACTTTAAACTGGAACATTATAAATAAAAATTATTTTAAAAACGAGTACAAAATAAAATTAAACAGAAATATAAGACAGAATAAAAAATGGCTACATGTACCAAGATGGCGAAACTCGTCTGGAAAAAGGAGCACGAGTTTTGTTATACCTACAAAATTTAACAAAATTTCAACTGAATTAAGACAAATACAAAATGACAATGAAATGCAACGTAAGATCAAAAAGTGGCTTTTAAAAATTCAATAAAATAAACAGTAAAAACGAAAGAAATTTAAATACTTAAAAAAATTTACATATGGCGAATAATTGAAATCTGATGGAATTACAGTGTAGATTAATTAGCATTAAAAACATATTGAAATGTGTATAGATGTATTGCCTATTAATTGCTAGCACACACAAGTCTAGTAGGACTTCGTGCCGGAACTTGTAAATATACTTGTACTTAAATAAAGCATTATTATTATTATTATTATTATTATTAATCAAAAGGAATTATTTCCTGATGGAACATAAATTGGAAAATAAAAGAAATATAAGATCAACATCTGAATGGCTCAAAGTTCCTACATGGCGAAATTCCTACGGTAAGAGAGGCCAACGTTATGTAATCCCGCATACTTTTAACTTACTGCCAGTTAACTTGAGAGACTTAAAGAGTAAATACCAACTCAATAAACTCATTAAAGAATGGATACAAACTTTAAAGCAACATTAAGAATATTAAAATTTTAACCAGTTCTAATCATCTAATATACATAATAATACGCATGTTTTTCTTTATTTAATTTTTAAACCTTACATGAAATTTGTATTTTTCCTATATCGTTACTTCTTCACAATTATTAATTTACAGACACATACAGACTTCATAAGTCTCGTGTTCTGGCCTATATTGTATATTACAAATGTAATGTGTGTGTGAATAAAATTATTATTATTATTATTATTATTATTATTATTATTATTATTATTAT
>JAHWFP010199670.1:21365-40855 GCA_023313725.1 Lithobius niger
ATTATTATTATTATTATTATTATTATTATTATTATTATTATTATTATTATTATTATTATATCCTCTCTACCATTTACTGACCACCTAGTTTGTGCAACTTTATAACTCTTTGGGATCACTTTCATCGGGGTGACATGATTCTTACCTACCAAATTAGTCATCGCCTTCTTGACCTTGACCATGGTCTTCTTTTGTGCCACATTTACAGTAACTTTTGTGGTCATCCTTAACGCAGCCGAGGTACTATCTCTCAAACTAAACTACATGCAGTATAAGAGACAAGAGTGGTCCAAACTTCGAATGGGTTGCCCTATTCTATTGTTTCTGACCCTTCACTTAATGCCTGCAAATCTCGCTACGATACAATTTAATTTTTAATGTGTCTGTGTTGGAGCTGGCAAATTGGTGTTACCTGCACCCCTATTTCTACTTTTACATTTAACATGAACAAAAGACCTAAGATCAGTGGCGTAAATAAATATTTTTTCTGGGGGGGCAAATTACATATTTTTACGCCCCTTCAGCCAGTAGTGTGCACAAGAATAACTCCATATTGGGGGCAAGTTTTTAAATACTTAGCTGATACGTTTATATTTCAGTAAGAAAATCTTTTTTCAGTGGAGTTGGCTTCAGACCCCCCCCCTCACCCTTGTTTAACACCTCTGTAATGTGTGGCGCAGTGGCAACCCGGATCACTGCATTGTGACTGTGGGCGCTAATGACCTTGCTGTCGATGCGCCATTAAGCCTTAATTCCCCCCTCTCCCCATTATGTAATCAAAAGTTAGTAACCATTAGAACTGCCAGTTAAAAATGTGCTAGCTTTTAGGCCTCGTTTAGATTTTACGTGTAATTATCAGATTTTAGGCCAAATGTTTACCTGCCGTTTTAATTTCGTAAGTAGCAGCTATAACCAGGACAATATGATTCGAGAGTAGGCCTATTCATCCATGTAACACGGTGTCGAGGCTATTTTAAATAAGCTAATGTATGTCGTTAACGAAATCTTTTTGTTTTTACAGTTGCATGTTTTCCTGTAGTGTTTAAATGTGACAATCAAGTGTTATCTCGTTGAGTTACGTCGAGGAAGCCTACTAGCTATAAAGAAGCAACTATGTTTTAATTTGCCGCGTTTTTTAATTAAATTTTGGTTGCTGTATCCAATGGTGAAAACAGTGGGGCACGATGCCTTAATAACGACTCACTCATGCAGAATTGAATTCGATCGACTCTTGTTATTTCCGAAGTTGCTGTACTGTTGCAAAAAAGGACGAAGTCGTTGCAATAGTCTTTTCAGCTGTTTCGGCTGTACAGAAGACTAAAGACGAAAGACGCCATGCTTATTAGTGCATCCACAATACAGCATCCACAATAATTATTAGTGCATCCACAATAATGCTATGTAGTTAGCCTCAAACCCCAAACTCAAAAAAATTGTGTTTACCATTGAGATTGGCAAGTGATGAGCTCGTTTAAAAATTTTGAGCGTCGGTTTATATTGAATGATTGACACTGGATTCCTGCCTCCTGGTTTTATGGTTCTTGAACTTGGTATTACTGATAACTATAGCAACCAATTTACCGTTACTGGAAAATATTTTCTTGCATTGCTTAATGGCTCCACGGAAAAAGAAAGGTTTTGAAGAAAGCAACGAATAAACATATTTTTTCAAATGTGACTTTTACGCCCCCTCGGCTCATTCTTGGGGGGGCGCTTGCCCTCCCTGCCCCCCCGTTATTTACGCCACTGCCTAAGATAGGTTGGAGGCCCAAGATAGGTTGAATTTTCTGGCTTGCAACGTGGAATTTTAGGCTATAACATCTGTATTTGCAAGCCAACAACACTAATTTAGTTATACTTTAAACAAGTAACGAAGAACATAAAATTGTTTGAGCTTTTTACATTGCACCGTACCCATATCTTCTGGCATACAAAAGTAGCCTAATACACGTTTCTTTTAACAACGCACATCAAATCGTTTGGGCTCTCTATCATCACGGCTGGTTTATGCAATGATAGTTTTCTCGCTCACTACCTTTTACTAGGTTATTACTAAATCTGCTGGCTGCTTTTCATCTTTACCAGAGAATATGGCATTCGATTCGTTTATATGTAGTAAGCACGGACACGGATCTTCTCCTTGTGCCTCGCGACATGACATACGATGCGTGCAACATGACAGCGTCTATTTATGACAACAAGAAAATAATTTTTACTGTAATACAAGATGACGGACCGATTTATGAATGCCGGCATTCGATGGTTTGTCTACGATTCAATAACCTTGAAATGGACATCATGTTGGATTTTGAATTCTCCCTGAGAGCAGTTACTTATTCTACTGTCGTCTGATCACTGCTAGAAGCTGTTCTTTGAGCGACAATAGCAAATTTTGGAAATCGTGTGAAATGACAAAATATTTTAGCAGTCCTGTATATGGTCAGGGGTGGCGACATGAGGGGGGGGGGGGGGCAGGGAGGCGAGAGCCTCTCCATCGGGGATACCTTGCCACCCTGTCGGGGAGTAACCGAGATTGTCGTCGGGGAACAGCCGGAAGACGGCGTCTACATGACGACATGAAATTCGAAAAAATTCGGGAAGAAAAAGCTGAAATCACGTCGTAGTTGCCTGTTTTGTTTGCCAGTAGTCCTACTGTTGCTTCCCCATCACCTCCATAATTTAAAAGCTGTCTTAGTTAATGCAGAAACGTCAACTAAACATGTACAAAAGAAAACTTGTCATGGATTCTAGGTAAGTTCTCGTCGTTTGAATTCGTATTACCAATGAATTAAGCGAAAATGGTGTAGAGTAAGTAGCTAAACTGAAAATTGATTTGCTGCGTTAGACTGTCAGTGCCATGATTCAACTTGCATCTTAGTTATGAGAAACGTTTGGGATGCTAACGCCTTACCAGTTATCTCTAAAAGGAGAAGGCCCGATTTTAAAAGCCCAATGCCCAACGCGAAATTGTGAAGGGTCACACGGACCCCAAACAAAAGGAGCAAAAGCAGTCCATTGGTCAGAGTTCCAGCCTCCCAACCAAGAAGACACCAACTCAAATTCAGCGTTTAACCAATACAGTACTTTAAAAAATTCACTGTGCTCACAAATGGCCATGTAACTTTGAGGGCCAACTGTGTATTCTTGCTATGGCTATAGCCGAAACGTCAGCTAAATTTGTATAGAACAAAACTTGTTAAGGTTTCCTTCCAAGTTTTCGTCAGTTGAAGTCTGATAACAATTACCGCCATAAAAACCGAGCAAAGAATCAAAATTGAAGACTAAGTTAACGGTTTGATTTGCTAGTAGCCCTTTTCCTTTTAGCCCATCGCCACCGTGATTTAAAACTAATTCTCAGTTGATTCAGGAACGTCAGCATGTGAAAGGTTCAAACCTAAATTATTCAGTGTTAGTTAACGTTAATTTAATAAATTTAAAAAAAAATTAAATTCATCAGTTAATTTAATTTGCAAATAAAATGTATTTAATAAAAAAACAGAATTTTGGTCACAATTAGGTTTTAGGTTTTTAGGTTTCAGGTATTACAACCTCTCATGCTAAAGAATGTTTATGAAAAACATCCGAAATTTGCAAACAAGGTGGCGCAAACGTGTCTCGGGAAGCCGAAAATAGGCCCTAAAATAGCGTAAATGTGGCAGCTTCCGTGGCCCTACTGGTGGAGTTTACAGCGCTCCCCCAAACCCCATAGCTGGTTTCGTCAGGCCCCAGCTAAAGTCGAACAAATTTTAACAAAAAGTCTTCATTTCTTTGCCCCCCTGCTGAGGAGGAATCGGGCCCCCCCCCCCCCATCTGGAGTTGGCTGGCGCCACTACTGTATATATATATGGCAAGCCATAGATTTAATATGATAATGTACAGGTGGTTTTATTTAGTGAGTAAATGGTAAATGAATCAAACAGACCACATTTACCTTGCAATTTATTCGTTATTTATTGAGTAAAGATTTATTGTCCTCATAAACTACACAAGTTAAGAGATCACAAATATTAATTTGGTAGTACCATCTACAGGACTACTTAATTATCTCAGGCTTAAAACGGTGCACATGTCTGCCACCAGGAACAACATGATCCACTGGTAAAAATACCAGGGTTTTTCACAAGAGGGGAAAATTCCCATTTCAAAGAAAATTTACCAAACTAGAGGAAAAAACATATGAGACATTCCTCGGCCACATATTGTTTTGTTTACGATAAGTGTACCAGCTGTCAGATTCGCGCAATTTGTTTCACGACTTTGGTTTGGTTTGGTTTTATTTAACCACTGTGTGACATAGAATGACTGACATCACTATTTCCAGTGAATTCACAGTTTTTATTTCAGTTGTTTAATATAACAACTGTGGTGAGAGATATTTTCCCCCTTCTCCACTTACTGTAGTTCCATCCCATCCTTGTATTTTGTTTCCCATAAATTGTAGGCATTGTTTCGTCTTTGTCACTGCTTCTACCTCTATTCATATATCGAGTAAGACTTCGGCTTGCTAATTTAGGCTTAGGCCTAATTCAGTCTTCAACTACTTTTCCTTCTGCTAGGAGATTTGTGACTATGTAATGCAAACAACCACTGCCAGAAAGACTACATGCCAATTTCATCTTCAAGATACTACTTTGACTGGCAAGTATCATCGTACATCATTTGACTTTACTTACCATTTAATTTCTTGTGACTCGCCCTACCTTACGCTAGATACTTTTTTCATCCATATCCACAAGATTCTCGAGCTCACATTATGTACTTTTTCTGCCGATTTTTCTTGTTATCCAGAAATAAAGTAAAATAAGACGTTTCCAAGCCTTTTATGACTGATTGTTCTTTGTCAAGCTGCAGAATCCACCTTCAAAACGGCCTCTTGCAGAGTGGTAAATTCTAAGCTTTGTGGACATTATAAAATAGGACCTTTTATTTTCTTCAGGAAGTTCGAGGATGGTCTCTTTCCACGCTCAACTACCAGATGTACCCACTCACAATGGTAGCAGTATAATAGCCGACTGACGAAGATTCATCACGTCCTTGATGAATAAAGTTATTTTCAGGACCGTGGTGGTCCATATAGTATAAACTATAAAAGCACTTCACATAATTTTTGTAATTGCGACTGAAATGACCTGGAAACTTAGCAACTCGGTTCCTTGCTGTATTTGTTACAGATTTGGACACAGAGCCCTTACATGCAACAATAATCTATGAAAATCTACATTTCAAGACCATACAAAAACAACCACCGTAGTGCACCAGGCTGGCGACATCTCAAGTCGTGCACCCACGAATCCCTTTTATCAACAAACATTGATTTTACCAATTTTACCGAATAACAGTAGGTCTCAATCACATAACAGCGAGAATGTTGCATTCTTGTGCCAGGATCATCGTGCCTTTGCCCTAGAGAGCAGGCATCCATTAAAACGGTGGCACAAGATTCGTATATCATAAATTTTTAGGAAAATTGTCCCTGGAAGACGAATCATCGCCTGTTAATCGAACAATAGACTCGTGATTCTGGGGAAACCCTTTACAGTCTTAAAACATTGTTACAAAAGAGTAAATAGGGCTCATTGTCCTCGAGTTCAAATAGCCCTTGCATCTGATGGTGCTACTGCTGTCGGAATTCGCATTGGAGATATTAAAGATATTGCAGTTAAGGTTTTAACCGCTTGGAGACCAGCGTTCAAACACAACCCTGCACACACCGAACCAGCAGGTATTGAGGGCTAACAGACTAGAATGCAAACTGCTACGAACGCATGTTCGTACTTGGTTCGGCTTGCTATCACTTCTACTACAAACGCATGTTCGTACCTGGTTGTGAAGGGGTTAAATGCAACAACCTTCTGGTGAACTATATAATGTACTTTAATGCAAGGTGACAGTGTCACGCTAGCACAATGGCATGCTAAAATTGTGGCCGTTATATCCGGTTAACGTGAAATCTCAAACACGTCCCCATGGCTTAATTTTGATGACTCACACTTTTGGATAAATTGATACTGTTTTACGGGGGTCTATGCAACCCCTTCTACACCATGTGACAGTTCTACCACGTGACCAAATTTTCTTATACGCAACGTAGGTTCAACCTGTACACCCCAAAACAAAACCAAAGCAGTAGGAAAATTTGTGACTGGAGACATTTGTCATACTTATACACAGCAAAAATAAACAAATAAATAAATAAACAAGTTGTGTACTATGTTGACCCCCACAAGAAAGGCTAGGCTTAATTTTATCCCAATTAAGCTCCTGACATGTCGAACTATATTCATCACTACAACCAAGAATATATAGGGTTGGGGAGGAGAATTTGTGACTGAGACCCATACTGAAACGCCTTGGATACAGCCGTATTAGTTCAGTGTTAGTTTATAGAGGGCGCCATGTGTTTTATGTGGGTATTTCAATTCAGTTTTTAGCCTAGAATTAAACTAAACTAAACGAAACTAGCTTGCTTTTAATTATTATTTAGCCTACATTACTTGTAATTTAGTTTACTTTAGATTTGGGCTGAAAAATGAGCAAAAATTATCAGATGGAACACGTGGCGCCCTCTGAAAACTCGGACTGAACTAATGGGGACCGATCTAACGTGTTTCAATAGGGACTTTTTAGAGTTACAAATTCTCCTCCCAAACCCTATAAATTCTTGCTACAACCAACGCCCAAAACATGTTTTACACCAACCTATTTAAATACTTAAAACAAGAATAGTAAGGTATTACCTGGAACACGAAATTTCCAAACGGGGACAGAAAAAAGAACTACTTTATGAAGCTCTTACATTCTTAGACAGGAACTTTCCTTTCAGTAATTTACGCCACTCATACGCAAACAAAAACGCAAGAGGCATTAATAATTGTGAAAATAAAATAAAAACTTCGATAAGTTGATTGACACAGCCACCTTCTGCATTAAAACATATTACGTGTGAGGCAGACCCTATAAACAGCAAATGATTTCAGGTTGGCTCGTGCAGAGATAATGTTGAGGGGGTAGGAAGAAATAGCACGACTGATTTCCCCTACCCCCCCAACTCCATGTTTGATGGCCCTTTTCTCGCAAACAATAGCCACAAACAATGTAAGATTGCATTGTGATTGGGCTTCTAAGTTACACTCCTTCTGATTGAGAATAAATAATTTACTTTAAATACATTTCCTGTATTGCATTGGAGCCTTTAAGTTGTACACTGTTTGGTAGACAATAAATAAATTACTTTAATAGGCACAAATGATGTAAGGTCGATATCCTTTCTTGCACTGCAGTGGGGTTTTTAAACTGCACACCTTCCAATAAGTAAATTATTCTAAATAAATGATTCATTAAAAAACAAATAATTTCCTGCATTGTGGTTGGGCTTTCAATTGCACACCGTATGGGAGATAATAAATATTTACTTTAATAACCATAGACAAAGTGGGATCAGTTGTGCTTTCTTCACTTTAAGGTTGCACACTTTCTTGTAGACAATAAATAATTTACTTTAGCAGGCACAAACAATATCAAATTGGTTGCAGTTTGCTGCATTGAAATGGGGTTTTAAGTTGTAAACCTTCTGGTGAACAACAAATAATTTATTTTAATAGATACAAACAGTGTAGATTAGTTGTGCATTCCTTCGTTGCAGAAGGGGATTTTAAGTTGCACACCTTCTGATGAACAACAAATAATTTATTTTAATAGATACAAACAGTTTAGGTCAGTTGTGCATTCTTTTGTTGCAGAAGGGGCTTTTAAGTTGCACACCCTTTGGTGGACAATAAATAATTTATTTTAATAGGCAAAAACATCAAACAATGTCAGTTCGGTTGCACTTCCATGCTTTGCCATGGATTGTGGGATACCAGTTTGGTAAATCTCACTCCCTACGCTGGTCCATTGTCTTCAGTCTTGTCTTTAAAGCCATCCTCTCTTCTTCATCCGTCGTTACCCTATGAAGCCCCATACTATTCCATCCAGCGACCTATCCACAATAAACGTTGGATATCTTTTATAATGGTGTGTCTGGAATATAACTAATAAAAGTAATAACTCAAATCTGGTAATGATAGCAGTGGTTTTCATTCATTCTATTTCTTGCGTTAAAATAACATGTTTACATTGCAAACTTCCCTAATCATCTCAGGGCTAACACGAGATAAAATGGGCTTATCACTGTAAGTGTCTACAACTTCACATTATCTGTGTTAAATTCTCCACGATTCTTACTAATATAAGGCTAACGTGACTACTATCACTTTTAAATTGTGCAATGGCTACATATCTGAAAGTTCAAACATCAGTTCTACTATCGGGAGATATTCCCGAGCTGGGAGGACCAACCGCTTGTTACGCTCAACAGCAGCTGGAAGGAATAAAAAATACAACGCCGTAGCATTACGGACCTGTCATTATTTATCACTGTTGGAGTGTGTGGAGGAAGGGAGGGGGAAATAGTACCGTGAGTGTTTTTTTAGGCTTTCTTGAAGGATGTTCATACAGATTTAGGCCCCGTCAGAGTAGGCCCACGAAAAAAACCACTGACCTGTCATGGCCCCTATGCAATGGAAACGTTAGCACAACAAAATTCAAAATAATTCTGTTGTCAAATCTGAAGTCTTTATTGATCATTTAAACTTGTTCACAACCGTTGTCACACGTGTTCATTTCTAATCGTGGCTTCAGAGGAGGAAGCCACAGAACCCCTGCTGGTGGAATATCAAAACTAGTTGGCCTTGCTTTCATGCATTCCTGTGGAGGTTTTACGCTGCACATCTTCTGGTACACAATAAATTATTTACTTTTTACGTATAGATAATGTACGATCGGTTGTGCTTTCCTGCAATGCAGTGGGGGCGGGGGGGCCCCCCCCCGGCACACCTTCTGTTGGACAATAAATATTTTTTTTTAATACGCAGAAACAATGCAAGATCGGTGTTGCACCCCTGGGTTGCCGTGTAGCTGTAAAATTGCACACCTTCTGGTAGACAAGAAAATATTTAGTTTAACAAGCACAAACAATGTAGATCGACTGTGTTTTCCTAAATTGCAGTCGGGCTTTAAGTTGCACACCTCTGGCAGACAATAAATTATTTACTTTTTAGGCACAAATGCTGCAAGATCGGTTGTGCTTACCTGCAGTGCAGTGCAACGAGTGGGGATTTTAAGTTGCACACCTTCTGGTTGCCACAATCTGGCTTGCACCTTCTGGTTGCACACCTTCTGACTGGCACTAAATCGGTTGTTCTTTTCCGAGCCCTTCTTGGGGGGGCGCGGCGCACACCTTTTGGTGGACAATAAATCATTTGTTTTTAACAGGCACAAAAACAATGCAAGATCGGTTGTGCTTCCCTGCTTTGCAATAGGGCTTTAACTTGCACAGCTTCTAGTGGACAATAAGTAATTTACTTTAAATAAATGATTTATTTAAATCAACGATTTCGTGTATTGTGGTTGGGCTTTTTCAGTTGCACACCTTCTGGGAGACAACAAATCTCCACAAAACAAAACTTTTTACAAATTATTGGAGCCAAGTTAATCCCACCAAGTAATACGGTTTGAAGGTTAAATGAAAAATCTGAAAATTGCTTACTGCATAACTTTCAAGTATTTCGTTTAAAGTTTGAAGACCTAATCGATGAGATTAATTTGGCGAAAGAGCTTGGTGCTTCATATCGCGACTTCAAACGGCCAAAAATGCATTGGCAGGAATCCATAAGAAATTTTGTCTTTGGGAGATATCATATCTATATGGTCCAAATTGAGATGTAATGTTAAAGTTGTTGTGAATTTTGGCGGCGATGCACTTGGCGTAAAGTGAAGTGACAAGAGTCCAACGTTTAAAACTGGAGGTTTACTTCAAATTAAGGAGGTAAGCAGCCATTCGTTGGAACAACATACCACCAGATCATAAAACTATAGTATAAAACAACAACGATAACAACAGTGTAACAATTGTTACCATACTCTACAAGGCGTATCTTGATAAATTACTTTAAATAAATAAATTTCCTGCAGTGCATTGGTGCTTTTAAGTTGCACTCTTTCTGGTAGGCAGTAAAAAAGTATAGGTATAGCAGCTTTCTGAAATATAAGATAGAACAAATATACTCACGGACGAGCTATAGAGGAATAGCGGCTATTGTTGTATCTCACCTCAGTGTCTTGGTAACGGTGGAGAGGAGACGGTGCTCCACTTCTTGTTCGATTGTCCTCTCTGGGTAACGCAGCGTCACTTGTCCTTGGTGGTAGGGTCAACACTATGCAGGCTGTGTTTGGTGTCTTTCCGCATTGTCTTCTGGTGTCGGATCTCAGCGCAGTATGGTGGGGTTCAGGGTGACCCAGGGGTTCCAGTAGGTCTTACCTTGGTATCTCGGTGCTTCCCGTGTACCCTTGCTCTCCGTATTCCCGTGGTGCTACTACGGTGTTCTTATTGTTCTGGGTATTACCAATGATTGAAGTTAGTATCGCGTAGCATAGGTAGAACCGTAGAAAGTAAGCATAGGTTAGGGACTGAGCGCATGGTGTGATTGGCCTGTATGCTCTATAGCAATAAAGTAACTAAGGTAAGGGTTAATAACGGCTGATAACTTATTTATCACCTAATTTCACAATCTCAGTCCGACTACAGTGGGACAGATGGTGATAACAATGTCAATCACACTGTAGCAAAAGATCTATTGTTACGAAAACTAGAAACTACAAACAAATTAGAAACAAAAGGGGTAATTTCACTTTTTCCTTGATTGCCAAAGGATAACTTCGGAATTAATAAGCAACAATGCTTAAACAATGCACGGCTTCAAGATGTTCCAAGCATTCTATTGGTGCGACGCTTTCGTTGTCTTCTTATGGGGCAGTTTCTTATATACATTGCACAACTCTTTCATTGTTGTAGCCATGCATTAATTTTAGCAAGACACAAGGCTGCTACAATGAAATCGATTGTTAAAAACAGTGCTGTTTTACAACCATCTGCCGCGCCATCTTACTACCTAACCATGACGAAAAACACGGGAAAATGTATTTACATGTATATTTAAACGAGTTCCTATTTGTAACAGTACTTAAGCATGGAAATTTATAAAAGAAATTTTAAAATATAAAAAACACTTATCGACTAACTGTGTAATGTTGTTGGTATTATCACTGGCAAGGCGATGTAACCCCAGTTTTCAGTACTTCTTGAATTAATACAGTTATTTGTAAATTATTTTGCGCTGTTGAGTGATTTGTGTGTGTTGTTTTCCGTCTAATATCTCACACTGTACTTATTCTTATTCACACTATTCATGACCAATGACCAATTTCTTTTTGAAAAATGGCATACACGTGTGGGATAAACCAATTCTTCCGACATTAATCTGCAAAACTTTAAAACTCTCTGTAATACTTGAACAACTACCATTCTCCAAAAAAAAATGTTACTTTGCACAGCTGATTGCAGGATGTTGATGCTCACCCAACAGTTTTTCACGTATATCAACTCAAAATGAAAACCCAATCCCTTACTTGTCTGAAAGCTAATAATGGTGTTGATATTGATGATGAGTTAAATACTAAAAAACTTAAAGAATATTTCACAGTGTCTTCACTACTCCTGTTCCCAAAAGGTTGCAGCACCATCTTTCCCTGACCAGAATTTCCAATAATTTTTCTATGCTAATGATGGCTACACGGCCTTAACTCCAACTACAGTTCTGGTCTCGATGGAAATCATCCCATGTTACTCGAAAACTGTGCAACTTCACTCTCTCTACAGTTGATTTTTTGTATATCCCTTTGCACTGGTAACATCCCCACATCTTGGAAAGATGCTAATGTGATTACATTGCATGAAGGGGTATCCGTAAAAAACGCCCCCCGGATAAAACGCCCCCGGGAAAAAACGCCCCCAGGAAAAACGCCCCAAGGAAAAAACGCCCCCAGGAAAAAACGCCCCCAAGTAGCTGTGATCATCGCAACTGACCCTCAGCTTTAAGACGGCTCATCTATACAAGCATTAGTTTGCTTCAGGTAACTTAATGCTTCATGAAATTTATAAAAAAAAGTTTCTTTGAGTATTTATCCTCCGTTTAAAATTCAATTTTAGCTACTTTTTTCCTTAAACTAAACTTTCGCCGTCAAAAACGTCCAGTGAGATTCATAACTGAGCTGATTCATCTGTACGAGCATTAGTTTGCTTCAAATGACTTACAGCTCCAAGAAATCTATTTAAATAATATCTTTGTGTATTTACTAAACTCTCCCCGTTTAAAATTCACATACTTAGCTACTTTTTTTCCTTAAACTAGCCTTCTTTTTTTCTTCAAAAAGTCTGTGGCTCCAGAACACCGTCTCCAAATCTTGAGATCTCCCTATTCTAGACTATCTCTGGGGAATCACCCACAATTTTAATCTCACTAAGTCGTATCAATTTTTAAGCAAAACAGTATATCTTTTAAGTAAATCGAATTCAAACGGAGTGAGTGTCATAAAGGCAGAAATTTCTAGAGGAATCTCTACTGGGCACGTGAAAATACTCACAAGGCTGTCTAAGTTGTATAGGTTTTTAAGAAAAATTGTATATCTTTAAAGTAAATCAAATGCAAACGGACAAGATGTCGTATAGGTAATCATGAGCTAGAGGAATCACTCACTACTCGGGGCGTGGAATTGCTCACAATTTCAACCATTTAAAAAAAATTAATTTCTTGGAACCTTACGGCATCTGAAACAAACAAATGTTTGTATAGATGAATCAGCTCAATTTTGCACCTTACTACGTAAGGAAGTGTAGTTAAGAAATGGGGTGAACCTGAAGATGCCAACCAAAAATCATTTACTTAAGGACATTATTTCCCTGGGGCTTTTTTTTTAGGGGCGTTTTTCCTTGGGGCGTTTTTTCCTGGGGGCGTTTTTTCCTAGAACCGCATGAAGGTGGCTAGGCCACTTCTGTGGATAACTATCATCCTCTCTTCTTCCATCTAGAATATTTTCGAAAAAATCGTTGCTGACTTCTTGCTGACCAAGCACCTTAATGTCAAAAAAAACTCACTCATAACTGCTAACACGGCTTCTTCAAAGGCAAATCTTGTTTAACTAACCTCCTCACTGCCGTTGATCACTGAACTGCTGCTGCAAATCGCCACCTGCCCTGCGGCATTGTTTACCTTGATTTCAAAAAGGCTTTTGACACTGTCGACCATTCCATCCTCCTTAACAACCTTCGCAAACTTGATCATCCTCCTTTCCTTCTTTTTTGGTTCGAAAGTTATCTCTGCAATCGTCTATCTCTGGAAGTGTCTATTAGTTGCTCTTTTTCTGGCTGGTCTGGAGTCCCTCAAGTCATCTGGAGTCCCTTAAGGCTATGCTTTTGGCATATCCCTTTATAATATGCTGATTCACGATCTTCCACGTCTTCATCACAGTTTTTGTCTCCTTTTCGCTGATGATTTAAAAATTTACCGCACTCTACAGTCTCTCGCTGATCACCATCAACTACAATCTGGTCTCGATTCTGTTGCGCATTGAGCCCACGAAAATCATGTCTTTTAATAATTCAAAAATTAATGTTCTTCATCTTGGATTCAACAACAACAATTTCCCTTACACTCTTAACAATATTGCTATTTACTGAAAAGATACCGTCAGAGCTCTTGGTGTGCTGGTCGACAACAAGTTTCAGTTCCACCTTCAATGTGCTGCAGCTGCAAAAAAAGGTCCATCACTACTGCTAACTATATATATTTTTAAAGATTTTACTTACCTTAATAACTCTCTTTTTGCCTCCCTTCATAAGATCTTTATTCGTCCTCACCTGGACTACTGCAGACGACATTGCATAAAATCAATCTACATTCTTGAAAAGAATCGGCATAAAATCATAAAAGAATGCCCCGGACTGCATTCCACACCTTACGAGGAGCGTTTCACCATCCTCAAACTCCGAACATGTCCATAAAGGAGCTGCTATCGAAACTTTTAACTGTCTTCTGACTGGATTATTGTCAGGATAACTCTATTTAGTCACAAGTTCATATGAACTCTGAGATGGCTGATAAATGATGAGAAGCGAGATGAAGCATGGATAAACAAAGAATTTTAATATCCACTAGACATTCTTTCTCTTACAGTAAAGTACACAATATCCAAGTAATTCAAGGCTCAGTTTAGGTTTCATATTTGAATATGGCCTGGACCACTAAGCAAGGGTACGTAAATAATCAGTCAAGCTACCTTTAGGCTAACTCTAAGTACCTAAACTTCAGTTAGTTATATTGGCATTCCCATAAGGATTCAATACTGTGGCCTTGGCCAGGATACCCAAATATAACATACTGGTACTTAGCTTTAAGAGATGGCTTGGATGCTTGCTTGTGTTTTCTCTCAACCTCACTGGGTTAGGCTTGTATACCAACAGTCATCAGGTCTGCTCCCACAGCGTGAGAAGCCCAACTGGTAGGTAGACTCTGATGGAGTATTTGGTATATCATTTTATATGGGTTGCGATTTGCACCCTTGTCCTCCTGATACTCTTTCATAGTAAGTCAGGTCAGGTCACTAGGTTGATGACTGGGTGTGACTGTTCAAGAAAACACAAGCAGCATCCTTGCCATCCAGTTAAAAATACTTTACCCTGGTTTACATAGATCTAAGTTTTTAGGTGAATGAGGAAATAAGAGCTAAGACTGTTCTAGTTCAGTACCCATGCATTGTTTCTTACAGCTTGGCCTTAATAGAGTTGTTCTTGTTCCAGTTAAGAATGAGGAACACTTCCTTGCATTGGTTACTTCCTTCTTTCTTTCTAATTGGTTGCAGGGCTTATTGGTGTGGAATATAGATGTATTCTTTAAAATGCATAAATATTGTTCATAATTGATCATGGCAATTTGAATAGGGCTTGATAATTCAGTATTTAATACATAATTTGATATTAGCATAATTTATTACATATTCATAACACCGACATTCCATCAGACTATTTCTTTGAGTTATGACAGAACAATTGCATTTGTGGTTGCAGCTTTATATGTACGTGTGCGTGTTAAATGGACGTTTCCTTTTGGCCATGTCAGTATGGCTCAGCAGTATTATATATATTATTATTATATAATAATAATAATAATAATAATAATTTATTTCAAACAAGTTTGTACATCTTGTGGCACGAGTCTAGAAGACTGTATGTACCGATTAGAAAAATACAATATTCTAGAACTTAATAACAGATGTGGTGTGTAAACAACAAAATCAACAAAGTAGCAAACCAACACCTTTTGTAAAAATACATAATAATATACCGACAAGGGTTTATCAATACATCTTAAAATATTGTTTAAGATATTGTTAAAAATATTAAGATATTAAGACATTGTTAAAAATATTGTTAAAAATATTGTTAAGATATTGTTTAAAATATTGTTTCTAAAAATATCTTAAAAATCATTTCGTTTCAAAGTACCAAAGTTTTAGTTCTTTTCGTAGGGAAGCATTAGTTTTTAGATTACGCAGCTTTACAGGTAACTTGTTGAGTAAGGAAGGGGAAATGAAATTTAGGGTTCTTTTACCATATGAGTTTCGAAAATGAGGGGTGACCAGCCAATTATTATTATTTCTAGAGGGTCTTTTCAGATGAGCATTTAGGTCCGTGTTAAAATACGTATTTGTTATCACCGTAAAATCAGCAATTTGCTTAAAAGTCATGATCTTATTTTCAAGCAGTATATCCAGTGTCTTTTTATCGGAGTTGTCATTTTTAAATAAGATTTTACATGCTTTATTTAAAATTTTTTGTAACCTGGCAGTGTAACCAGAAGATGTATAAGCAAAGACGGCGGATGCATACCTTACAGGTGAAAGAACACATGCGTTATAAATAAGTTTTTTGTTTTGGGTGTTAAGTTTGTTCCTAATATTATAAAGGCCAGGTAGGGACTGTCTTACTCTGGTAATGAGGTTGTTAATATGGTCATAGAATTTCCAATGTCTGTCAATTTCAATTCCAAGGTACTTAGTTTGTTTGACGGTAGTTATACATTGACAGTTGCAGATCAAGTTTTCCACCGAATAATTACAGTCAAATCGGTGTAATTTAATGTCGAAATTATCCAAGGTCATATGTGAGGTGAGAAACGGAAGTACGCAAGTTTTATCAGCATTCATGTAAAGCTCATTTTCAAAGAGATATTCATTTATTAAATTAAAGTCCTGTTGAAGGTTTTCGATCATAGTCTCCTTGTCTAGGTTTATTGAAAGCAGCAGGATGTCATCAGCATAAAGTGTAAGGTAAGTATTCCAATGAAAATCGTCAATGTCGTTTAAGTAAACCAAAAATAAAATGGGTCCAAGAATTGAGCCCTGCGGGACACCATAGCCAACCTTGTGCCACTCACTACAGCAGTCTTCAATTTTAACACAACTTAATCTGTTGGTGAGATAACTAGTGAGAATACTTAACATTTTACCACGGATACCTAGTTTACCAAGTTTTTCACGGAGGATATTTAAATTAAGTGTGTCAAAGGCTTTTTGAAGATCTATAAGAATAGCGCTGACATATTTACCCTCGTTTAGTGCCCGGCATACATGATTATTTAAGTATAGCAGAGCATCTGTGGTGCCTTTTTTTTTCTGGAAGCCGTACTGTATGTCGTTCAAAAGATTAAATTTGTTGAGGAAATTTTCAATTTTGTTGGTAAAAAATCTTTCCACAATTTTATTTATAACAGAGAGTAAGGCAATTGGACGATAGTTTTTCAATTCCGCGTGGGTACCTTTTTTGTATACAGGTCTAAGAATCTGTTTTTTAAGACTATCAGGCCACACCTCAGTATCAATTATTACTTTAACCAGTTTCAAAAGAAAGTTAGCACTGTTAGTTTTGGTTTTTACAAAAAGATCCAGAAGAAAACCATCGTGTCCTGTAGATTTTTTAACTTTACTATTACTAAGTATTTCAGTGATTTCATAAATAGTGGGTGGCAAAATGACGATAGAGTTATGTTTTGTTATTTGTTGTTTTTTACAAGTTTCCAGTGTATTCCTGCATCTCCTATTGTGTTTATTTCTGTTTTTTAGATTTTCAACTTGTAATTTAAACTCTTTACCGAACGCTTCACATAGGTCAGAAGTTTTTTCGGCAGGGAAGGCACGTTTTAGATGTTCGTCGATATTTGTTTTTGGCTTTTTCCCCATTAATTGGTTTAGTTTATTCCATATTTTAGCACTATCTGGTTTGTTTTCAATAAGAAAATTTTTATAAAATTCATTTTTTGCCCTAAGGATATTTTGTGTTACAGAATATTTACAATTTTTATATTCTTGAATAATTTCAGGTGAAGGATTATTTGTTTTGGATATCTTAGACCATAATTTATTTTTGTGATTAATTTCTTGGAGGAGAATGTTGTTCATCCACTCGTGTTTAAAACATTTATTGTCTGACTGTTTTTTTTTGTATGATGTATTATTAGCATAAATTTCCTGGATAGTTTTTTCAATTTCGTTATACATGTCATTAGAGTTTTTAAAGTTATCAAGGTAATTCCAATCATAGTTGTCAAGCTGTTTGATAATATTATGTATATTTAGTTTTTTAATTAGTCTGTGTTTTTGATATACATCGCTTTTTAGTGAATCAAGATGTTTTATTTCAATACAAGTAAAATAGTGGTCTGCAATCTTTTTCTTTATTACATATCCGTTTATACTGGATTTGTTTAGTTTAGTAAAAATTACGTCAAGACAAGATTTGCAGATTTTATTCATTTTAAGTTCCTCGCGGGTCGGAGTGTTAATTTGTGATGAAAAACCATTTGCTGCAAGTAGGTTTTCAAATCTTTCAATATCCGGTTTTTCACTTATATCTTGCGTTTCTTTTAAAAGATTAAAGTTAAGGTCTCCAATAATAATAGTATTTGAGTATTGGTTGTTTTTCCTAGGTTGCAATAGAATTTTAAGGTCCCTTATAAAGTTGATTCTACTTGAGAAAGGCTGTCTGTATATGACAACAAGTGTATATTTTCTGTTATCCACAGTCACATTAATCTCAAGTGCTTCATTATTATGTAAAAAAAATTTTTTAGACTTAATAATATTAATTCTTTGGTGAACGAAAACCATGACACCACCTCCCTTTTTAAATTGTCGGCAGTTTGCAAGTTGCGCATAATTTTCAATCTTGTAAAGGTCAACTTCTTCTTGTTTTAAATTTGTTTCATTTATAACAATAAAGTCCCAACTAATATTGTCCTGTTTAATAGCAAGTATAAATTCGTCCCAGTGTAGTCGACAACTTCTTAGGTTAATTTGTAAGCCAAGTAGCCCGTCAGCTGTAATATTGTTTAGATGATTTTTTGCAAGGTCATTGAAACTTTCAACAAGGACAGTAGTGGATTCCGAGAAGTCCACAGTTGCATTGGGATCCAGGTGAGTTCTGAATTTAAATAGTTCTTGTTATTAGCTCAAGGTCGTTTTCGTTACGGATAATAGCAACAGCCTTTTCCGTTTCATTTTTCCTTGCATGGATTTTCCCATCTTTGATCCAAATGAACTTGTATGATGTTTTTAGTTGGGTTTTGACTTTCCACAGCAAAGATTTGTAATAAGGTGTCAAGTGCTCATTAACATAAATTTTCTCTTGATTTCCATTTCCAAAAATATCATCATTAGTTATTCTGCCTTTTTTCCCTTTAAGCCACTCATCTCGAAAAGTTCTACTCTTAAATTGGATCACAATTGGTTGTGGCTTGTTGATGTTTTTTGTTGGAATGCGGTGCACTCTGTCAATATGGCTGTCGTCAAAAAATTCTAGGCGGAGCCCGTCAACAAGTCGGTAAATGGTGTCTCTGATGTCTTCCTTTTTGTCCATTTCCACACCAAAGATTTCCAAATTTCTGTTTCTATTATATTGGTCGGTTTCGTTTTGGCTCATTTTTATTTCTTCTACTCTGGTTTTAAGATTTTGTGTGTCCTGTTTACAATCACCTAGCTTATTAATTTTTTCTTCAAGTGCTTGTAGGCGTTTTCTAATTTCAGTATTTTCTTTCCTGATTTCAATGTTTTCTTTCTTGATATCTTCGTACTGAGCTTCGATAAATTTCATCCCCTTTAAGACTTCATTTATTTTGTGTTCAATTCTTTCTAGCGAGTTGTTTTTATTGGCTTCACTAAATCCAGCACCATCTTCGTTATCTGTGTCATCTTCATTTGTTTGTTTGTCATTTGCATCTTCGCTGTTTGAATTTTGTCTGCTTTTTTTGCATCGTTTGCAGTTCCATTCTTCTTTTTTCTTTTTTCCCATAGCCTTTATCGTTGTAGTAGCTAGTCCCGTGCATTTGAAATGATATTTTCCTTTGCATGAAAAACAACACATAATCTCGCCTTCATTTCCGGTAATTGGGTTTTCGCATTCTTGGCATCGGGACATGATGACGTATCGAGTTTCAGTTTCAGTTTCAGTTATTATAATAATAATAATAATAATAATAATAATAATAATAATAATAATAATAATA
>JAHWFP010199670.1:44205-61650 GCA_023313725.1 Lithobius niger
TTTATTTCTTGTCTCTGCTGGATCTTTCTTATTTCTTGTCTTAGGTTTCAGGGATCCTTCTCAGTTCTTGCTTTCGGTCTCTTGGACCTTTCTCAGTTTATTTCTTGTCTCTTGCCTGTTATTTCCTTATTCTTGATTATCTCATCACTTGCGCCTTACTTCATCTTTTTTTAATGTCTTTTCCTGTACATCACTTTGTCTTGTTTCCACTGGTGGTGCCAGAGGGAGGGCAGGGAGAGTGCTGGTCCTACAATCGGGGACAAATGTCAAAATCGTCGGGGAATTCGTCATGATAAATACCTAATTATTTCCTGACATAACGCTACCTTATCCCTAAAAGTATGCACTGCATTCAGCAAATACAAATTGCTAAATTAACAAACAAATAATTAGCCACTAAACATGGAAATGCTATTTTTTTTTTAAACTTATAAAAGTACTAAAACATGCACGAATTTATAACTTATATTGGCAATTTCCCGTTGGGGAACCAATGTTCTCGTGTCGGACACAGTCTGGCGCCACTTACGCTTGTATCGCTCCTGTGACGTCCCATCCCATGTGCAGTATTTTGATATTGTGTATATTCCGTCTTATTTCTCACCTCACCATATTTTCGAATTTTTGCTTCACACTGCCTGCGCTCCTCCTGTTTTGTGTGTGCAATCTCGGTGTTTTTACTTCTTATATCACATTTCAGGTCTTTTATAAAGTTTTTGTTTCATATCTCCGGTTTCTTGTGTTGTCTAGCATTGCTTGCCTCACAACTAATATTGCTGTTTGTGTCCCATCCTTTATTGCTTGCATCACATCCCACGTTTCTCGTATCATGTGCAGTAATGGAAATAGGTTCTTGCTGCACGTCTAGATTTCCTTTATTTTCTCATGTCTTACTTCTTGTAGCATGACGGTCATTTCTCTGTCTTGAATAATGCAGCAAAGAAAATATACCAATATTTTGCTCACGTTTTATTTGGACATAAGTGGGGTGACCGTTAGCCTTGCCGCTCTATCTTCTCTTGTCTAACGTATTAGTCTGTTTTTTTCCCTCTTTTGTTCTCAGGTGGTTTGCCGTACACAATGGAGTGTTTCTAGATTCTACTCGCACGTGTCAATTTTTCCTGTTTTTTTTATTACGTTTTACGTCCTGTCTAGTTTTGTCACGATTTATGATTGTTGTTTTCAATTGTGACTTCCTATGCAGTCACCAAATTAATTACATGCCTCTTGTCTTTTCATTTTTTGTTTCATGCATCTTGTATTTACTTTTCCTGTTTCTATACTCATCATGGTTTTGTGCTTCCTTGTGTGTTATTGTGGTTAGCCTTTTTACCTTTATGTCCCGTAACTAGTCTGCTTCTTTCATAATAATCTTTCTATTGTCTTACCATTCCTTCACTTATGTTTTACGTTTTTCTCTTGCCTTTTTAATATCAAAAAAAGCCATCCCCAGGTCTTAGCGTTATTCTTTTCTCACATCTTGCTTTTCTGTCGTACTGCAAGCCTCATGTATTGTTTTATACCCCCAGTTTTAAAAGATTTACTCTTAGTATTAACTATGCGTTAAATTTAGAATTTAAAGAAGACCCTTATTTTTCTCACGTGTCTCTTAATTTCCTGTTCGTTTCATTTGTTTTATGGACGGATTTTCATCATGGCCATTTTATGTAATGTTTCTTATTATAGATTCTCTTTCATATCTCATATCTGCAACACGTCTTTTGTCTTGTAGATTATGCATTGCACTGCTCGTCTCATGACTCATTTTCACTTTTTCTTATGTCCTTGTGATTTTACTTCAATGTCTCGTCATTTATTGTGTAATGCATCTCATTCCTGGTCTCGTGTCAATTTACGTCTCATTGGTTCCGTTGCTACTTTTCTATTTTCTTCTCCGATATCTTATTTTTGTTACATCATATCTCCGATCCATTATGGTTTCACTTTCGGGGGTAGTGTGTTTTGTACTGCCATTTTTATTTTTATATTCTTAGCTCACGTTTTATTTTCATTAATGCTTTCTTTTCTTCTCCCATCGCCTGTCTGCACAGGTTGCCAAATTTTCTTGTCTTTTACTTTCCTACGTCAGGCGATTTTTTTTGTGTTAGTTCTTTGATTCGTTTATTGACTGTTTCACGACTTATTTCTCCTTGCTTTCATTTCTTGCAGCAAGTTACTTACTGCTCATCTCTTCCATTCAGTCACATTATGTTTATTCTTTGCTGAAGTGTTTTGTCTTGTCCACCTCCTGTTGTCAGTCTCTTTTATCTTGTATCATATTTCATGTTACATCTTCTATTTCTTTTCTCGTAGCTGTTGCACTTTAATGTAACAACATATAGCTGCAAAACCAAAGGTAGTCAACATCCTCAGAACTGGTTTAAACTGTTTAAAACATGCACGTCATATTTGGTCCAGTGTGCTGGACCTAACAATATTTTTTATCAACTTAACTTTGTATTAGCTGCTCAGTTAGTACGTTAAGTGCAAATAGGACCACATACAATTTGTTTTTTGTATGCTTTCTAGTGTATAAATTCTACAATGCTAGAGATAGTGTAGAAATTGTAAACAAACACAAATGACATAAATGCTACCTACAACAGAATAAATGTACTTATTTTTATCAAAATTGTGGGCCATTAAAAGACTGGGCTACCGCCAACAATAATAACTGCAAAGATATGCGTAAGAAATATATTTCACATCAAATTAGTGTTTAAACTATAGCTTACCAGTGAGTAAAGAAATTTGCAAACACCGTATACACGAAACAACAAATACGTAAGAGACAATACAAAAAGCACGAAACAAAGACACAAATACCAAGACAAAAGTTTGAGAAGAGACAAGGCTAGTTACAAACATGAAGCTAGAAATAAGGTGACATGAAACTAGAAATAAAGAAATATGGAAATGGAAAGAGAGCCATGGAGGCATAGAACTAGAGATATGGAAATAAAAATATCTACAAAGAGTAGAAATGCCAGGTCTCTTTACTTCTATAGTTCCATTTCCCTTCAAAATAAAGAGACGTGGAACTAGAAATAAAACAGATGAAAATAGACATAGAGACAAGGAACTGAAAACAAAGACATGGCATTAAAAATAAAGAGATGTGAAAATTTAAAAAAATGGAACCAGAATGAGAGAGAGAGATGGAAATAAAGATAAAGCTATATAAAAAGATATAGCAGTAGAAATAAAGAAATGAGCTAGAAACAGAGATGAAGGAAGGCCAGACAGGAAGTAGGGTACGTCAACACATTTGACTATTTGCACACCCATTCTTAAATAAATCTAGTCTTAATTTAGGTCAACAATATAATTTACAGCTGAATAACTACAGAGAAAAGGCCGGCCAATGATACAGAGATGCCTCTGAAGCACGATACGAGTAGATCCAGCAGATGTGGCTGAAGTGCCAGAGGAAATAAACTCGGCAGATGTGACTTAAGTGCCAGAAAATAAACCAAGTAGATGTGACTCAGCAGTTGCCCAGTAGACGCAGCTGAAATGCCACAGAGAATAAAACTAGCTGTTATAACTGATAAGCCACATAGAATAAAGCCTATCAGATGCAGCTAAAAAGTCATAGAAAAACTGATCGTGTAAATGCGACTCAAGCCAGCAAGAATAAATGTTGGCCAAAATGAAAGATTTGGAGACAGCATAAGAGAAGCGTAAAAAAGAAAAAAAAAAAAAAAAGGCGTTAATTGATGTGAAAAAAGTAGAGGTTTCTCACCACTCCATTTGCTTAGCTGGAGGAACACTGGTACTCATACAATGGAATGAGTAACATACATAACGTACCAATGCATTCACAGAAGTGTTTCGAATGTAAGTTAGTTTGTTCAAGGAAATTACTGCAATAGGTTTGTTCCCAGGACTATACTAACATTTCACTATGTATTGGAAAGGAAGTTTATAGGTTTAGTCTAAAACCTATAACCCAGGTTTTATTCTAAATAAAATGTAGTTGTTGCGGGCTTGTGATCCATGGCTACAAGTCATAGACTTTGCCTAACTGCAAACATAATATTGGAAATCAGCACAAGAATTTGGGAGAAAACTCTAGGCAATCAAGCTCAGGTGAACATTTTCAACCCCCCCCCCTCCCCCAACACGCACAAAAAATACACATTAAAAATGACAAAGCCAAAACATACTATACAAGGTTTCAAAATCAAACAAGCCATCTTCAGCTTCACAATCACCGATTAACAGTGGATTTTTCCGTGTACTGACAATCTTTTAATTAGGAAATTGTTCTTTGCAGTTTACTGACAATTTGTAATAACTACGAGACGAAAACCCAAATGAACTTGCATCCACATTTCTTTTATTTTTCATAAAGTACGTAATGCAGAAAGAATAAATGAGTCAGCCAATGAGTTTACTGCAACAATTTTGGTTTTAAACTTTTTATTTTTATTTTAAAAGTTCATGCATTGATAGCTATTTTGCACCCTCAAAGTGTTTGAAATTTCTAAGAAATTAAGAATGGAGGACTGGCAAACAATGAGAGTGATTACAGAACTGGTTGCCATGATAACGAAATTAAAACAAAAGAACTACAAAACTACAGACACTAATAAGTTGATTGCATGGTAGCCAAGTTAATAAAATGTGCAAAAAATTCAAGGACAACAGATGGAAAGAATTCGGCCAACAACCACAAATCTCTCAACTCTCATGGTCATTTTTCAGAAAATTGATCAAGGCTTTTGTGCTGCCATGAATTAGGTTTCTACTATAGCAGCTATTTTTAATTCAGGGGGTACAACCCAGGAAACTTGGCTTAACTTCGTTGATTGCAAAGGTTCTATAGAGGACCATGAACAGTCATTTTAAAGATGTAGTCTACTCTGTTGCTCACCAGCAACATGAGAAACACGTAGTTAAAGATTTATTTTCCCTGCACATCTTTCATATTTCGTACACTGTGGAATTGCAAAATCTTCCCAAGAACGTGGCCTCACAAAGTTATTATACTGATGTAACCATAAATGGGTTTTTCAAACCGTCAAGATGGGACACAACACCAGGAAGGTGCAGACAAGAATGACTTCTCCTTTCACTGTACCATAACACAGTAATGCATTTGGTAATGCCTATGTTGGCCACTGGAGATAATGGTGAAGGTCAGAGTCAGGGGGCCACAAAGGGGGTTATGGGGGGGTGAAGAGGATTGGGTAGGGGTGGTGGAGAGGGGATGGTGAAACAGCAAAGGAAGTTTTTGCCTTGCTCCGGTTGCGTAGCAGTGGGTGGGGGCAGCAACAGAGGGACGGGGGAGGGGGTGAGAAGTGGATGGGATGGACCCCTTTGTTGCCCCCACACATCTTGAGAACGTTCCAGGAGTGGTGTACTGTATCCCATTAACGCCGTCTACATTGGCGGGAGTGAAGGAACATGTAGGAGACACCCTCAATGAAGTTTTGAAAAACAGCATTGCTGTTCACCACAGAAACACAACAGTCATGCCGTTTCTTGGAATGAAATCTCTATGCTACTCCCCATATGAACCCCACTTGGGAGGTATGGAATCTTTGGCCACGAAATGTTTTCAAAAACAGGGAGTCCCTGTGCAGAACATCGACTAGTGCTGCGTACAACGAAATTGATCGACTAGTGCGCCCCAGTCTGACCTCCAAACTGAACCAACAGTGGAGTGTCCAGATGCAGCGACCTATAAAAAGCAGTGGTGACCCCAGCGCTAGCGCACGGTTCAAAATGAATGCCATCCCCACATGTTGTGGAGGAAGTGTGTGCTGTTTTTGTGAGTGGACTTTTTATGAAGGTGGTCGGCTAAACCACCGAAAATTTAAGCAGAATTTGTTGTTCTCCGTTTGTGGTAATGTGTTATTCCCGTTTATAATTTCCAAAAATTACCACTGTATTTGCCGGTTTTTTCGACTAATGTCCTGTTGTGTGAAGCAAACATACCTATAAATGTACTTCGAACACCTATACTATCACAGCTTTGAAACAAAAAAAAATAGAATAAAGTAATTTTAGGTGTTGATGGTTTGCCAGTCATGGGCGGCAGTCGTTCCTTAAAGTTGACAACTTCATTTTAAGAAACTTTTTAGTCATGTGATGATCTTGGGCAACGAAATAATAACACACTGTCGAATGAATGAATATTTTTAATGATTCAATAAAACAATGATTTTCTGTCATTACATAATATACAACAAAATGTTACAATTGAAATTGTATATATATAAAGTATTGGACTATTTTACACCCCGACGACTGCACTGACGACAATGATGAACTGTCGTTTCCCATGATATCAGTTCTCGGATAGGGTACAATGAATACAAAATAACTAAAAACAACATCTACAACAAACTGTACACAAGAGCAGTATTGTTATAATATATATACTGTATCGACTATTGACAAAATATTGCAGCAGCTCTAATCAGATACTGACCAGCAACTTACTGTCATAATTTACAAATAAGTAGTTTTCAAACTGAAACGTACATCAAACCCAACCTTTACAGAAAATAGTTTACAATTGCTTTGGTACGGAAACTTAACCATCAACGTGAATACTGTCTGTCATCCAACTCATTCGCGTAAAAAAAATAGTACAATGAACCTGTCGAACACAACCAAAAATGACATCAATTACTATTTCCATAGGAACACTCTTAAACATGACAACATTTAAAAATATATACACATAAAAGAACAGAAAGCAAATAGACTAAAACTTGCTTTATTCTAACGAAATGGACACATTAATTTACGTAGGTAAAAAACTAACCCGCCGGGCCCCCCCTCCCATCCTGGTTTGATACTTTCCAGGATTTACTTATTTACAACATGATACAGTATTTAAGGCAGGATAACTATGCAGTAGTGTCATTAAGTGCTTCAGTGGTACGGATTGCTTGATAGTACTATAATGCACATCACCGACACATTTTTAACAATGTCTAGAGGGCTAATTCTGCTGGTGTGATAACGAGGCAAGCTTTGAAGAATTGTTTGGATGCATTTAAGCTCACCACCAAACAGTCCTGGACAGCGTCGAGTTATTGGCGTTGCACTTTTTACTTTGTTACTGCACGTATATTATTAGTGTTCATGGGACTGATGCTCAACAATACAACAAATGTCTTGAAAAAGATGACATCAAAAATATCACTAAATATTCTTAAGCCTTTCAGAATTAAAGCTAAGCACGTAGCAAATGAATCGTCAATTGTGGCACAGCGCCCAATACGTATATTTGCTGTTAAATCTCGGTAAAATGAAATGAACAAGTTGGTACAGTTAGAACACTACAGTTTACAGCTTAGTACCATTTAGTCTGAAGCAATTTTATGTATTAAAACAGCATCAAGTAAAAATGGTTTCTTTATGGCAAGTGAATAAAAACAGTGACTTTAGAACAGCTAGTGCGGAAGATGACCAAAAATGTGTTTTATAGATTACGTATTTAATTTTATCATTTTTTTTTTAAAGAAACCTGCTTGAACCAAATTGAAATCCACTTACAAACACTTTCCCGCATACGGTAGAGCATTCAACAAACAAAACATGTTAAATCGTGTAATATAAAATTGATTTGCTGGTGCATTAATTTACACAACTATCAGCACCAAAAATTAATTTCACAACTGATTGAATGATAAACACAATGAGCTAAGTAATTAGAACAAAGGAGGGTTTCAATTATTTTGCAACACTGGGGGATTAGGAGATTACAACATAAGTTTACACTGGCACAAAGCTAGCTAGGGTAGACAAAGGCTTGGAGTTAAAGTCTAGCAGAACCAAATCATCTTTCTCGATCTTAATCCGCTAAGAAAATACTGCAATTTTTTTTTTACCAAGAGCAAAAAAAAAATAATATTAGGTCTAACAAATAAGATGGTTTTCAAGCACTGCCGCATCAATTAATTTTTTTAGGGTTTCTGATAAACTTTTTGCAAATTTCTATCATTTTCTTAATTTTTGATCAATTTTGGTGTTTCAAAACAGCACCAAACAGCCAAACAGCACCAAACAGCCCTGTAGCCAAATCAACAGATTAAAGCATTAAGAAGTTGTTTACTGAAAACCATTTTACGTGTGGTTGGTTACGCTTGATTAAATAACCCTCAAACCTCATAGATTTTAGAGGGCTCTGTGCTTGAGAATCAAATTCTTTTACTTTACTTGGCCTTAGAAGAGAACATTTTTCATGGTGCATCGAGAGAAATGAATGGATTTAGTGGAAAATAAAGCCAACAGTGAAACCACGTTTTGAAGCTGGTAGTATACTGGCTTAACATACAGTAAACCTACCTTTCCACGTATAGTCGGGATTTACGTCATCAAAACAGTAAATTGCCAAATTACTGATATTTAGGGATCGATCGAATTCGGAATCTAAACCTCAAGTGAAGGTGTACGCTATTTATCAAAATGACCAATTACCAAAACTGTCACTAAACATAGGTGCGAATTTTCGGTGGGCTTCTTATCTTGTTGGAAGATCTACCACCTACTTCGGGCATTTCAAGGAAGTACCTGAAGATAGTGCCTGGGACGCATTAGGAAAGAATAACCCAGTTAGTGCCTGGGATGCACCAGGATAGGATAACCCAGGAAGTGCCTGGGATGCACCAGGGTAGGGTAACTCAGAAAGTGCCTGGGAAGTACCAGGATAGGATAACTCGGCTTACCCGACGATAGGATAACACAGGATGCACCACAATGAACACAGCTTAGAGCCAAGCTTTTCAGTTAGCACAAACTCTTGGCAATTATTACACTTTCAAGTTTGTTATGGAAGCGTAAATAAAGTTGTGAGGAAAATGAATGAATGTTGAAAAAATGGGTGTCATAAATCTGTGGAATATTTTTCTCAATTAACAGCTACTCGACTGATTTTGGATGTAAACAAAATAAAATTAAAACAGCACATAATAAACTCACAAATTAATTCATGAGATCAAAGATTCATTTAACTTATGGCAATGGAAGCGGTTAAAAAAGTTGGATTATGCTTTAGATATTTCTTTTGGTATATGCACAATGTGAAGTGTAGACCTAAATTATTGAACTTCAGTTTCTCTTGAATAAAATGTTTTTAAACCTGACTATGTTTGTTAACTTTAATAGAATGAATATAATCAACCCACAAAAAAACTTGCATACTAGATAAGTTTCCAAATGGTTTCTCCTGTAATTGTTTTGATTACATGTACGATATGCAACGCTGAGGCTTAGTTTTATAAACTAAAAGTCTTCATCAGACAAAATATTTAAACACCGATCTTTTTACATGCTTCTGTGGCTGTTGGTCATAAAAAATTAAACAAAAAAAGAACATCGGTAAATGAAACGACACGCAAAAAGTGAAAACATACAATAAAGATGGTCAAGATACCATGTATTGAACTTGCAGGGTACAAACCGTAAATTCCCACAAATAAGTCAAGGGTCTAATTTCAAATTTAAGCCCACGTTCTTGTATGAAGGACTGTTTTTTTTTTAAGGGGGCGGAGAGAACAAATTGAATGAACTATTTTATGTCTGAAAAAATATGACCACTAACAGATTAGCACCTTTTTTTGGCTACATATTTGGACTTGACCAGATAATATGCAACAACTAGTTTCTAATAATCCTGGTTACCAGTAACTGTTACTGTAAGTGATTCGTCATGGATGGTATTTTTTTTAGCCATCTGATATACATGACTCGTAGCCTGATGGCGTTACGGAAGTTTGCTGCTGTTTTGTGAGCAGACTTCTGACGAAGGTGGTTGGATAAACCACCACAAATTTAAGAAGAACTTTCTTTTGTTGTTCTCCGTTGTGGCAGAAATAGAAATAGTGATTGACGGTGCACGAAGCACCCACCCACCCAAAACTCCACAAAGTCAAACAACAAGAACGTCATGTGTCCTTTTCACGTGTAAGAAAAAGAAACTATTAAAAAAAAACTAGCTGGTTGTGGTGATTGTTCCCAAGGTAAAGGTCCTACAATTAGCATATGAAGGAAACTGAAGAACGGAGTATTGTAGTTTCTTAAGACAAACTTAAACTTATAAAATATTTTTACAATTTTTTTGCTATCTTAAGAATATTAAAGGATTTATTTATTACACACTGTAGTAGTTTAATACAGGCTCGTGCAGATTTTAAAACGCGTGATTTTAACGAAGCCCTAGGCTTATGAGCGAGTCAGTTTCACCATCAATGTTGTATAGAAAGATTCATTATTTCATTTTATAAAGGTATCTTATTTGCGGGGATTTACGGTATACATTTTTATCTATTTCATTTATTTTTAGTGGTTTAGAAGTAGGTTTGCCACCGAAACGAGAAGATGCAGCTGTGTTTTGAGATAGGTTACAGTTGCCTGGCGTCTGTTGTTACGAAAACACTGACATGGCATGAAGTTTGTCCACACAACGAAACTGTGCTCTCGGCTGGCTGCCTAATAATCACTTCATCAGAGCGGCGATAGTCTGTAATCCTCGTAGACGCAGTCTTTTCTGCCAACTATCATCTTGCGAAAATGTTGAACAGCATCGGGGACAAATTTTCAGTCTTGATGTAACTAAATGCGTTCTAAACGATTCCCTTAAAGTGCGAACTCAACAAGTCTACACAATGATGAAGTGGATGATGTGGTGGTCATTATTGCTTCGTCTCCTCGAAGAACAATTAACCAGGAGTGATCTATTAATATTTTTAAAATAAAGTAAAAGTGACCCAGAAGCTGTTGTGTCGTACGGTTTTACTAAACCAAGGTTTGATAAAAGAAAAAAAATTTTTTTAGTTTATATAACAGTTTAAAAAAAACCTTCATAAAAAATAAAAATAAAAAAGCCTGGTGACCGAATGACGTTTTGGGCTTGCAAAAATTGGCGAGCAGCAAAATATATTTTTTCGATGCATTAGTATAAATAAAGAATAATCCGATTTCTGGGGTAAAAAAAATTCCATGTTACGGGAAAATGACAAACTCGACTCTTAAAGCCCAATATTTTTACTGCTACTAAAATGAGGAATTAAAATTTTCTTTGATTAAAAAAACCTTTGTTCTCATGCATGTGCGTATTAACTTTTCTATTTCTTAATGTTACTAGAAAGAATTATTTTTTTTCTTCTATATGCTTTCCAAAAATTGATTGATTGTAACATTCCAAAGCAGCATTAAATCATCAGCTTTTGAGAGCTTTCAGATGCAGCTAACGGCAAAAAAAAAACCCAGTTTAACAACAAAATCGACCATGCGGTCGGGCTGTTTTTATTTTTGTTTTGTTTTGTGCCATCTGTCGGTAGCAAAACAAAGAGTACGGTGTGCGAATAACGTCAAACCGTGCAACCGTAAAACGCAATTGCTGGTGTGCTATGCATAATATTGAAATTGACTTTACACCATACCATAGAAATTCTTCGCTAAAGTTGCACGATGAAAAAGATATTCACCGATCTCTACATTCGTCATCTGGACGACGACATCATCATCATCGCGGCGCGTGTTCAAGTTTTGTAAGCAGATGAACTGATAAAAAGGTGTTAAGTGTTAGGTTTTAGTGACGTGCGCGCTCCCGTTAAACAAGGCATTTTTTTTTACCTAATATCAATTATATTCTTTGAATCGTTCCAAGTTAATCAGCTAAAACCACAAATCCAAAAAAGCTGATTACAGCAAGACACTTGCTCTTGCATGAGAATTCACCGAATGAGCGACTAAAAGCAATCACTTGCAGCATTTTAACTTTACGATTTGAATGTTTGAGCGATTAAAAACAAAACAAGTCACTTCGGAGAAAAAGACAAATAAAAAGCCCAGTGACCTTATTACTATAGTAAGAAGAAAACAACGGCTGAGACCCAAACTTTTTCTTTCAGTAACCTAAATGTTTAGTTTGAACTCTTAATTAATAACTGAACAGTTGAACTGTTAGTGGAAAGTCATGAAATGGCCTTGAATATCCACAAACAATAAATAATTAAAAAAGTGACGATGGTAGCATTAATTTTTATGATTATTCCTTAACAAAATCAGCATATGACATGAACTGAGATATGTCTTAATACCCAAGTTGAAATCTGTTGTGACTATCGTCTCTACGTAATCTGAAGCCCGATTACACTGCAAGCTAACATACTTCTGCCATGAATAAATATATTGGCTTAACAAGCTAACAAATCAGCCTTTCAACTTAAATGATTCAACCACACAAAGACAGCAAATCAACCCAACTTAAAACACCAACAAGCTATCCAACAACTTGCTCTGATACCAAAAATTGCCAATAAAGCTCTCTCGACGACAGTTTACTTGCGTCACTCCACAGACACAATGTGGAAGGATTTAGTCTTCAAGAGGAAGACTGTACAACTGCTTCACTACCAGTACTTCCGTTTTAAGAGCCATTTCTTTCGATGAATTGCTTTGACCCAATGGAATGCACACGTGTCTTCAACATATTTACATTAGGGAAGAAATTCCACATAATTTTCTGGTATTAAACCAGCTCGTCCATTTAAAGTTCCTTCTAACCAACCAGGTTCTCTCGACATTCTCACTGAAAAAAGGTTTGAAGACAATAAACAGTGAGCAAGGAAATGAGTATCAATTAGGATGAGCACAAATGTAAGTTGCTGGCTATTTGGCCAAAAAAAATAGTTGGTTCTCAGGCCGGCCTGGTGGTCAAATTTCCCGCTGGTCACTGCTTTTTATTTCCTAGCGTAAGCTAAAATTGTTACTACACAAGTAAAAGCGATTCAGTTTTCTGAAAATAAGTACTGATTTAGCCTTACTTGGCATTCAATTGTGCTCTATGTTAAGTTAAACACTTCAAGCTTTGTAAAATTAAAATCCAAATGTTATGGGCAGTTAAAAACAAGACTTGACTTACTTCTAATTAAATAAAAATAAAATAAAAAATACCTGGTGGCCTGGTTACTTTTGGAATGAAAATGACTGAGAACCAAACTTATTTAACTTTTTTTTATAATAAAAAATACAAATTCTTAACTTTTGCAATAAATGAGTCGTTATGACTATGCCAATAAAATTAACGCAAAATTCAAGTGTTTTTCTAAAGTGTTTATGCAACATTCTGACTAATAGAATGCACTAAAAAAACACTTAGCAGCAAATGCATCACTTAGATTGAATGCAATGGAGAATGAACAGTCTGAAGGTCTAACATTGGTGTAAGGGAGATCAAATACTTTCTAAAAACAGTTTACGAAAAGGGATGGCAAAAACGGGGTTTTACCCCTAAAAATAGTTTTTACTTAGCCTAAAATACTTACCTGTATTTTATATATGCTTTCCAGTTTTGGAAATGCTACCCGTCCCAAACATGAAATTTCTACTCTCCTGGTCCTTGCAATGGCACTCCCCGGGGCTCATGACCACCGCTAGGTGGCGCCCCATTCCCGCTCATTATCACAGTTTGTCTCCCCGTTCTAGACGGTTCGACGCGGGAGGAGGGTGGGTTCCTACAGGTAAGTATTTTAGGCTAAGTAAAAACTATTTTTAGGGGTAAAACCCCGTTTTTACTGCTAGCCTAAAATACTTACCTGTATTTTATATATGCTGACTTTGTCCTACCTAAATAGGTGGCGTCGAACCCACGCCTTTGCAAGACCATCCTACCGAAATCACACAAAGTGGAACATGTGTGAACGCAGTAAGCAACTGTAGACCCTTCAGGTCCGGTAGATAGCCTACAACCCTTACCTTAATACTTCACTACTTTACCTGCCGCGGTGAATTGTTACCCTCTGTTACCTGATGAGGGGGTTCCCACACGCTGTAGATGGTGGGCGATGAAGGTATTGCGGTTCCTCCAGCGACCAATTTCAATATTTTCCTCCAACGGCGTTCCAGCTGTTAGCGCCCAAGATGTTATCCTGGTATGGACCCCGTGCATGTAACACCGCCCCCTGGCAGGAGTGGCCGAGCGACGTGCTCCTGTGAAAGCTCTGCCTATCGCTCTACCTTAGAGCCCTGGTGATGCAGGGTCGCGCGTAAAGTACCCACCATCCTTTGTGAGCTTTACGAACAGCGGGACTCGTGGCCTATCTCCACGGTACGAAATCCCTACAGCTTTAGTTTCCTCACATAACCTTTTGGGTCAAGTGAGGAAGGCCCTCACCGCCCGGGGGGCAGAGAACCTATTTTAAAATCCTGGTTCCAATGAAGGGGTTAAAGTTGACACCACAACTGTCGTCGGTGTCTCATCTGTCTCAAGGGTAAAAGTGAGGTTTCTGGGGAAGGCATCGTGCCACCGCTCAAACAGGGGAGGGGGGGGAGACCAGAATATGCAGAATGCATGGAGGGTCCCCCTAAGGGCACAGTATTCGCCCTATAGGGCATAGTACACCGAAGGACTGGGTAACTCGTGACCACACTGTGCTTACATATGTCTCCTTGCTTCCCCCCGACTGCCAACCCTGAATAGATGGCAGCCCTGCACCCTTGATAGCACACGGTGTCAAACCCTGGTCAAATAGAGAACTAACAACTCGTAAAGTTCCCATGGTTAAGGTTGTGATGCACTAACCGTCTTAACACTGCACCACTCCAACTACCCTCTCCACATTCCTTCATAGAACTGTAAGGAAGAGTCGCGGTGACACTTTCCCACCACGTTGGAGACTCCCTTGGATGATCCTCCTTAACACGCTCACTTTTCACAACCTGCCGGTGTGATGGTGTGGGGCGTAAGGTTTGGGTGGAGTGTGCTGCCCAGATGCCGGTAAGGGAAGTCGACCTGGTCCGCCGACTTCAGTGTCCATAGTTCTGCCAGTTGTAAACGAATGACCCCGCCCCTTGGCCACCAAAAATTGCCCACTGGCTGTCCCACGATACTAGCAAGCCCCCACGGAATGTGCGGTTGCAAGGTTGAGCTGGGATTGTCCGCACTCGGCTTTGACCCGGACTGCAAAGTTAGCCGAGACCCGGACTGTGTGCAGACCGACATCGGCTGTCCGCTGCTCCATGCCTTAGACTAGGACTGGGATACGATCGCGTCCAGGCATTCCTGTACGTTCTTGTCTCCCTCCTGGCCACTACTGAAAGCTAAGGATTCCAGTCCGGACTTGGTCCGGCCGGTCTCCATCGATACCTGGTCGGAGATTTGTGGGGCAGGCCCCAAAACCACACTGTTAGGATCGTGCCCAATGTTCATCTCCTATGTATAGGCAATGACTCGTCATCACCATACCCTGTCGTATCCACACTGCCGTCCCGTCTAGGTGAGCCCGGTAAGGTAACATTGTCCTGTAGATTCACCAGTCCGTCCCCCGAGCTGGTGTCGACGAGGCAGCCCCCAGAGCCGACGTATCTCATCGTCCTCCAAATCTACTGATGTGGCGAAGTTTTCCCCCGTCGCGTAACTTCACGGGTATAACCGCCACTAGAACCATCCACTGACCTTGCCCAGATTTATCTTTCGTCTGGGAAGGCAGCGATAATGTGACAGCGACTAGTATACATAAACTCCAACTACAATGCACCAGAACGAACGAACTGCTATGGTCATGGCTGCCAACCCCTCTCCAATCCTGTCGCATTGTCATTCAAGGGTACAGCGTGTCAAGCTATCCCTTGAATCCATACAAGCAAAATCTACAAAGTGTCTAATATTTGGCTTGTTAAATGTCTGAACAGAATCTAAAAATGCCTGATGAAATGCGTGTTTTTAGGTGAAAATCAGACAAAATACACGATTTCACACATTTTGTCGGATAACTGACTTTTTCGTGTATCCTAGATACGGTAGACTTAGCATGGATGCTTGAATCACTGTCACATTTCCCCCGAATTCATAAACACGTAGTCATAAAACACCCTACCAAGTCTAGGCAATGTTAGAACATGTCCCTCGCCGATCATGAAAACACCGCAGAATTCCATCATCCAATAATGGTAGCCTAGTGGTGAATACCATGTCAATTCACCCATGCACAGGCAATGCTGCTATAAAAGCCACCGTAAACGAACTTCCCAAATAAACTTTACGCTACATCACAGATCTTATTTTTACCCTATTACCAAATTTCTGAGTCGTTAGGCTGATATTTCCAATAAAACCGTAAAATGTCAGTTCCAGGTTGACACCAAGTAAAATGTAACTGTCTTCGGCCTGTCAGCCACCAGGGCCGTAAGCCTGTCAGCCACCAGGGCCGTAAGCCAATTGCTCGCCAGCTGGTAACCCATACATGGTTCGTCCAAAATTCAATCAAGAAAGTGATACTTGAAAGTGAGTAGCAAGTGCAATAATTCCAAACTATTAAAACCTCATAAGATACAGGCTAAAATTACCAAAAAGTTGGCAAGATTATGAGGTTTATAATTAAATGCCGACCAAGTCGCTTTGCGAATTATAAATCATTTATTATAAAATAAATGAAGTCTTGAAACTAAGTGGTAAGCACTTAGCAGTGTTCAACAATTATTCATCGCCAAAAACATACTCCTTTAGGAGGAAGTTTTATCCGCAACACGAATAACCAAAATCCATACCATTTAATTGCCAAATTTTACTCGTTAAAATTAAGAATATCCACAGCAGTGAATGCGACTGGTGACACCACACATTCCAAGCATCGAATCACCAACAGTCATAACACAAGTTACATGGAACATATGCTGTGGCCAAGCGACTATCAATTGCAGAGAACTAATTGACTTCCACTAAGCTTAACATGAAGCTTATAAATATATAACTTTCATCATTGGGGTATGACAAAAGTGTATAATTAACTATCTCCCTTGAATGTGTGGAAATGACAAAGCGTTACTTTAGTAGGCTTTGACAAAAAACTCAAGACTCAAACCTTACTCAAGATTGTCTTACCAATACTACATTAATAATGGAAGATTAAATTAATCTCAATTTTAAGATTAACATGCAATCAAAATTAATACATTATATATAAAATACCACGCATGATATGGCGTGCCCGCGGTTAAAAACTGCGACACCCATGTGCACCAGCGGTCTGCGACTGCTACATGTGCCATTTCGTCTAGCGCTCGGGATGTAATCAACTACCGCCTGGATATACCAGTGGTTGACGATTTTTGGCGCTATGGGATCCATCAACTGCCCTCGCGCAGAAAAGACTGGGAGAGCAGCGATAATGTGACTACGACTTAAGTTAAACTTCTACAACAACACACCAAGAACAGTAACAAGCAAGTTTGAGAGCATCTACCATCTCTCCATCCCTGTCGTATTGTGATTCAAGGGTACTGCGCATCAGGCCAGCCCTCGAATCACTGTCACATTTCCCAAGGTGTTAGACTAACACCAACCATCAAACACAACTAGCAATGTTTCAATGATAAACCAATTTGGAAACAATACTCGTAACCAACCATACACTAGACTCTTACTGTAACACACTATGGTCAAAATAGAGGGCTGGGGTGGGGTTACCATCCCCCCCCCCC
>JAHWFP010199670.1:62258-83706 GCA_023313725.1 Lithobius niger
TGAATCTTTTTTTTTTTTTTTTTTTTTTTTTACTTGGCTCCAGCCACATTCCATTGGAAACCGGCTGTTTGTTTCAAAAATAAAAAATAAAAATAACTGTAATAAATCGATCGGCCCGTGTCATACAGAGATGATAAGCTACCAGAAAATAGTTAAAATAAGAAAACTACTTTCCCACGCACAGACACATCGCGGTTTCGTCACACAAAATTAACGCTCCACCGTCTGTCTGATCGGCCGACGCACACTGTAAGCGCCACACATCACGATTCCATCGACCCACACACTGAACGAAATGCCGTTAATAAACACGAAGTCGGTCGTGTCTACAAACTGCTCATCACAACCTCCATGGTGGCACACTTCTCTTGGATGGAAAACAATAGCCAATTCGCCACCCGTCCGCCATTGACCCGGCGGACTGTCCGCCGGTCACCAGCCCGCCATTGTCCCGGACTGGGCCGCCGGTCACCAGCCCGCCATTGACCCGGACAGGGCCGCCGGTCACCAGCCCGCCATTGACCCGGACAGGGCCGCCGGTCACCCGGACTGGAACGATGTCCGCAGCACTAATAAACAACCGCCGGAAAACGGGACCTGGTGGACCAACAAACATTCAAAACCGTCGAAACACCTTTCTGCGTCGCCAGTGTCGATTACTTCACCACAGCCGCTTGGTCGGCTTTCCATCCCCCCTACGCCTTTTCCATTTCGTTGTCACGCACTGCGCTACCATGCCGCCATGACCGGTGCCTGATACGGGTTCAATGCTGACCCGGACAGCGCCCAAACAAAGGACGCGTCCGCTCCTATCAGCAGTCGAGCATTACTCGTTGGAATCACGGAAACGACCCCCGATTCCAAATACATTCATATCGTTGTTTGACGATGAATGCCCTCCTAAAACGGCTAATTCTCTAGCCTTCTGATGCAAACCACTACGCTCGGTCGAATCTGCCCACATTGCCTCGACCGTCACGATCGTCTGGGCCTAAATTGTCGCACACTTCGGCACACTTCTAATTGAAAAGTCACAAACTGCATCGGCGACACCAAGCTTGTATTTCCAATTGATTCATCTTCTTCCACACTTTTGCTTCCTATAATCCGGGTAAGAAGCACATTTCGTATATCTTGTAGGCTTTCTCATGATGAGAGAATAGAGTAGTAGCGACTGTCTCAGTCGCGTCCCAAAACAAACTGTGATAATGAGCGGGAATGGGGCGCCACCTAGCGGTGGTCATGAGCCCCGGGGAGTGCCATTGCAAGGACCAGGAGAGTAGAAATTTCATGTTTGGGACGGGTAGCATTTCCAAAACTGGAAAGCATATATAAAATACAGGTAAGTATTTTAGGCTAGCAGTAAAAACCTATTTACATCTGGAGCAAGGGCGAACGGAAAATTTTGGAAATGTAATCTGAAGACAAAATTAATAGGTAAGAAGGCTAACCATGTCAAAGTTTCAATTTTAGCAAAACTGGCAAAATCACGTACAGCTGCTATATATCCGTGTGTACTGAAAGTCAAGGGTATGCGAAACTCAAAATTTCAAGTAGAGTTGGAGTTTGACTTTGTTGTGCAAACTCGACTAGATCTGAAAACTTCCAGCTCAAATTTTTCAAGTTTCGAGAGACGTCGAGTTTTAACAAAAAATAATGGTTACTTTGTTAAATAAATGCAGTAAAAGTTATTTATTATCTTTAATTAAACTCTACACAATTATGCTTTAAAAATGAGGAATATGTCGTATAATTAATACAGTAGGACTTTGTTTAAGCGAACTCTGTTCGCCGAAACCTTTTTTACAAAGAGCAACTTGTAGATGTCCGTTTGGCTGGAGTTCAAACATATACTATAACACGGTTTGTACTTGTCTGTACACCTAAAATTCCAGGAGTGATCAATGAAAATCCAAGGATTAGTAATCATATTAATAATTATGAAAAAATGAGACATTAAAAGCTAAATTAGTTAAACACTGGCCAGATTTGACAGATTTTGTTCCATCAAATGACACTGGTGAAACGCACTACAACTGGCGTTACAATTAGTCTTTTTTTCGTATTTTCTTATGTTTAAATATACGTTGTACACCGATGTCTAAAACAGACAACAGAAGCGTTATTTTCTGTTATGGAAAATTCCATGCCTATTCCAGGGCTTAAGGGATTTTTCGAGTTTTTCAAGGACTTTTCCAGGCCTGGAATTTCATCCAGGACATTTCCAGGTTTTCAAGGAGCTGTACGAACCATGATATAAAAGAACAGAAAAATGTACACAACGAATTACTTTTGCTCGTTGGAATCCTAAAACTAACCTAAAATGAAAATAACAGACGTTAACTTTAACCCTATCTATCCACAGCAAAAAAACCCAAACGACGATATATCATTCGCTCAGTTCTACGCCGTTAAAAAAAAATCCTATTGCGTACATCGGAGGCACAAATCCGATTGAATTAGGTAGTTTGGAACGAATATTGAAGGTTTTTTTCGGTTTATTTAATTCAAATCATCTATTTATTACGTCAAGTCGATGTTATTACTGGCATCGTTGCCACAATCGACGTAAAAATTGCGTTTGTTTGCTATAAACAGCCCTTAGTTCAAAAGATCGTATCTCCGGTACAGCCGCAATCTTGGGCGCATTCGAGAGATGGGATTCCCAATTTTCTAGCCCGCGAACAATGACGTCATCAACTCCTACGTCACCGCCTGTATTTCACGAATGAAATGTGCCGTTTCAATGGCCTTGTTCAAACTCTTCCCGATCGCGAGCTATCGCGTGCGCTGATTGGTTCGTTCGTGGCACGTGACCCTTCGGCCGTTCATTCGTGACGTCACGCGAAGCGAGTCAAGGTCGTATCCGTTGGTGCTAGCAGGAGGGCGTTCGCCTGTGGGCAGCCGGTTATAATGGACGCTGAGGATGAAATGGTAGTGAGCTTTCAGCTATTGTAAATATTGGGGGAATGTAGCCACTGTAAACTATTTTTACGGTAATAATACATAAAATAAAGATTTCGGAAGTAATAACAGGCGTTATGACGGAAGAATATCAAGTGGATGTTATCATTCTGAGTACTGTAAGTTGAAACTTTCCTTAGCGCTGTTTACATAGTCGAAATGTAGAATTTTTTTTAAATAAAGTAAACGTAGGATGATGGTCCCAATTATATTTCTGTTCAATAATTTACAATATAATTATAAGTCTGTGATTTTTATACGCAGAGACCGCATATTTTTTTAGTACAATTTTTTTTTTGTGAGGCATGCAACTTGTTCATGGCAGCCATGTTGCGGCCATGGCCTTTCATGCTCGAGAATTGAAAAAATGGCGTGGACCTAAAGATTTGCTGCTGGATGACATTTATGTGGCCCCAAATTCCATTGTTTACATGCTTTCATCGCTACCAGCAACATCGATCTTGCACTTCCAGCTTCAGCCACTTCCGGTAAGCATTCAAAAACCTGACCTGTTTCACCAAAACCAAACATTTACATCAGTTTGGCAGTAAACTTGATTCCTGAGGTAAAAAAAAATAAATGAAACTACTAGGTAAAATGTAGGGAGTGCGATCACTTCCTTAGATAGACTTTATTATTTGTACGTTTTACCTACTAGTGTCGAATTTTATTTAAATAAAAATGAAGAGTCTCCCACAGAACTTGTTCTCGCCAGGAGAATCTAAGTTCTCTGAGTGGAATCCAACGAAACTGTGTTACAAGATTGGGATCCTTCCCTATACCTACGGCGCGTTTTTACCTCATTAATGCAGTCATTTATGCAAAATATTGCGTCACTTCCGCCTCTATCCCACTTCCCCCTACCCTGCTCGAGTCCACTCACTCTTTTCTTGCTGTGAATGTACGATTCCATGCAGGGAGGCGGGCGGGCCCTGTTTTGTAACACAGTTTCGTCGGATTCCACTCAGAGAACTTAGATTCTCCTGGCGAGGACAAGTTCTTTGGGAGAATCTTCATTTCTCCTTCGTAGAATCCTCCTCACTGTGTTACAAGATTGGGATAGATTAGGAAGCAGTGCACACCTCGGAATCGCTCGGAAGATGGCTGTGGTGACCTTGGTCCCATTTGGCAATCATCCAGTACCGACACCCCAGACCACCCAGGGACCGCACTCATCCGCCACCTCGGCATCCAAGTAAGGGTCCCAGAGGAGGGCCCCTACGCTCAGCAAGGGATACGGTCCCTCCCTGGTGCAGGCCAACAGCCGGACAAACCAGGCTGCACACTGCCAGTCCGGTGTCACCAGTAAACTACCGTAAACTACGTCGGGTGCCCATTTTACTCGATCCACGATGAGGTTGTCTATGCAACGTCCAATTAAAGGACATGGGGAAAAAGGTATGGAAAGAACGGGCCCCAGTTGACGCTGAACGCATCCATAAACTCTGCCCCTGGGCAGTGTCCCCACGACCCAAATCGCTGCAATTGGGCAGTCGCCTCCGATGCTAACACATCCACGTCTGGCATCCCAAACCACCTACAAATCTTCTGGAATGCCGCAGTACACAATCGGAAGTCAAACCTGTCCCAAAAATTTCGGGACAGACCATCCGCTGTCACATTCAACTTCCCCGGCACAAATGCCGCCTGCACCACACAATCCAACTGACTTCTACGCTGCTCTAGGCTACGGACCATGGCATTAAGCATCTGGGACTTCATCTCCCCCTTGATGATTCACATACGACACGGCCACCACGTTATCCGAAAGGATTCGTACGACCCGTCCTATGACCAGGTCTCCAAAAACGTCTAGCGCTTTTAGCATAGCCAATAATTCTTTCGCATTTATGTGCAACGCAGCCTCCATGGGTTGCCATCTTCCCTGCGCCTGCGAATCCCCTGTGGCCGCTCCCCAGCCCATGTCCGAAGCGTCCATTGTCACCACTACTGCGGCCTCCACAGAGACCCAGGATTTTGCTACCACCGGGTGACTCAGAGCCTTCGCCCACCAGTTCAAATCCTCGCAAGATCCTTGCGAGAGGCTTCCTCCACGCATCCCTGCACGACACCAGCTCACCAGGTCGTGTTGCCACCAACATGAGTGCAACTTGTCGATCTCCACAGCACACAACAAACTTTCTGCCAGGCCCAACAACCTTTGAAGCTCCTTAACAATAGTGACCAGGTTCCGTTGCAGTACCACAACCAATCGTACCATACGAGCCTTTTTTTCAGGTGGCAGCACAAAACGGGCCGACTTTAGATCCAACATCATTCCCAAAAATTTCAACGCCTGCGACGGTACCAGAACACTCTTTCCGTAATTTACGAAAAGCCTAACTTCCGCAAGGTTTCCAACACTCGCCGCACACCTGCTGCGGACGGAACTATCACTGCAAAATCATTAAGGTAAACGAAAATTAACACACCAGCCCCGCGTAAGAAGCGCCTTACCACCAACATAAGTTTCATAAAAGTACCCGGGGCTGAAGCCAAACCAAATGGCAGCACACAAAAGCGGTGTAGACAACCCTGCCAGGAAAACATTAACAATCGTCGCACACCATCCTTTATTCTTTATTACCACTGCATAATACGCTTGAGACAGATCGATGGTAGCCATCCATCACCCTGGCTGTAAATGCTCTACTACCCTCGGTAGTGTATGCAAGTAGCACTTTCTTACCACTACAAATTCATTCAAGCCGTTCAGGTTCAAAATTATCCTGATCGATCCGTCTGGCTTCGCCACAGAAAAAATTTGGGATGCAAATACTACAGTGCCGCTTTTCACCCTCTTAATTACATCTTGAGCTAACATCTCGCTCAAGTTTGGGGCAATCTCTTTGGCATAGTCAAATAATGGCGGTCTCGCCGAAACCGCCCTCAGCGGTGGCGTATTCCCCAACTCTAGACCAGCACCGTCTACAATATCCAACACCGCCGGCGACACCCCAATGGCCGCCCACTCTACACGACGGCCCGTCAAACTTCCAGCACGCCACGTGCTCACCATTTTTATTAAGCTCCGTTCCAGCTTTTTGTTTTCAAACAATCCAACCGCACACACATAAAATCACCTAACGCACGCTCGGTAGAGCCGATGCCATTGCACGCCACCGCGTACCGTATCGCCCAAAAAAAAACGAGCCAATCGTATATTTTTCCACCGCCAACAACTACTGTTTTCTACAGTCCGCCATTTGCGGTTTCCGTCGGTTCGGTCAATTACCGACTCCGACAATGGGTTTCACATTTGAACTCCCAAACGCACGTCTCTTTCACTAACCCCTCGTTACTTCCCAAATTCGGTTACAGAATCCAAAAATAACCACTACGAACCTGATAATCCGTATTAACCCTTTTAGGCCTACGCCATTTTTTCAATTCTCGTGCGAAAAAGCCTATGGCTGCAACACGGCTGCCATGAACAAGTTGCATGCCTCACGAAAATTAATTGTAATAAAAAAACTATACGGTCTAGGAGTATAAAAATTCGCAGACGTAATAATTATATTGTAAATTATTGACCAAAATATAATTGGGACCATCGTCCTACGTTTTCATTATTTAAAAAAATCCTGAAGTTCGACTACGTGAACAGCGATAACCAAAGTTTCAACTTACAGTACTCAGAATGATAACTCCACTCGATATTCTTCCGTAACAACGCGTGTTATTACTTCCGAAATAATTATTTTATGTTTTATTACCGTAAAAATAGTTTAAAGTTGCTTTATTTCTTCGAGATTCACGATCGATTACAGCTCACTACCAAATCGTTGCCGGACGCCATAATGACCGGCTGCCCGCAATGCGACGCGCTGCTGCTGGCGCCAATGGCTGCGACCTTGACTCGCTTCGCGTGACGTCACTCGCGAACGGCCAAAGAGTCACGTGCCGCGAACGAGCCAATCAGCGCTTGCGAAAGCTCGCGAGGCCGAAGCGTTTGAACAACGGTCGTTGAAACAGGCATTTCATTGGAAGAATACAGGCAGTGATGTTGGAGTTGATGACGTCATTTTTCGCGGGCCAGAAAATTGGGAATTCCCTCTCTCGAACGCGACCAAGATGGCGGCTGTACGTTGCGTCGTTCGGGAGATACGATCGTTTGAACCAAGGGCTATTTTCAGCAAATAAACGCAATTTCACGACCATTTTGGCGACGATGCCAACAATAACAATGACTTAAGGTAATAAACAGATGATATTAAATTAAACTAACCTAAATAAACCGAAAATATACGTTCCAAATTACGTAATTCAATCTGAGTTACGCCTCCGATGTACGCAATAGGAAATTAATTTTTTTAACAGGGCGTAGAACTCGGCTGAACCGGGCTAACGATACATCGTCATGTCGGCTTTTTCGCAGTGGAATAGCGATGACGATATATCGTCACTTAGGCCTAAAAGGGTTAAACCACTGCCCACGTTCTCAAGCAATTACATCCACGTGCAGCGCGCACTTGGCCGGCTTAACAAGCTGCCACATTCTTCATTCTCGCAAAATCTGCAGTCGCCATGCCGACCGCCATCTTAATACTCTCCAACCAGTCTCGATAGAAAATACCCACCACCAACCGCATAGCCTCGTAGCCACGTTTTCACAGTTCAACTGTGAAAACGATCGTTCGAAACGAATTCCTCTTAGTAATTCAATAATCTCAGCTCAAAAATTTCTGACCGCACGCGCCAGGGGCAAGAAAAAGAGTGGGTGGATGCGAGCAGGGTGGGGGGAAGTGGGATAGAGGTGGAAGTGACGCAATATTCTGCATAAATGACTGTATTAATGAGGTAAAAACGCGCCGTAGGTATAGTGAAAGATCCCAATCTTGTAACACAGTGAGGAGGATTCTACGAAGGAGAAATGAAGTTTTCTTCCATTTATTTACCATTAGTAAATGTTGTGGTTCCTAGCTGTTTTTTCTAAAGAGGTTCCGGTACAATAATCGTTGTGTGTGGTGTTTTCGACACAGGAAAAACTAATTTAACTGGTTTAACATGTAGTAATTATAAGAACTTGCATCATCTTTGAAACTCGAACTTGACTCAAAACTCGAAACTCTACCCTCTAACTCGACTCGACCCCGACATGAAAAAGTTGAGCTCGCACACTCCTACTTGAAAGTGTTTCAAAGTTTTAATAGCGCTGTGAAAAAAATACAGATGACACCAATATTGGCTAATACCTAGTGCTGAGTAGCTTTATTGCTAATAGCATGTTAAGGTTTGCATTCGCAATCTAAGCAAGACCCGTAACTAAGGGTGCATCAATTGCATTTTTCGCGTTGAATTGATTCCTATCAGATTGCTTTCCAGGACTGAATCTCAAGCCATGTTTACTTCATCTAAAAACAAAATTAAGGGAACAGATTCAACAGTTTCTCCGACAAAATGAATTTGTGATACTGCAACCTAAATACCTACCAAATGAATTAAATTTCAAATCTTTCCAGAAATAAAAGTTCGAAGGTAAAAATTGTTTGTAGTTTGTGTGTTAAGCCTAACTTAATGACGACATGTATGACTGGGTAAACATGCCTCCGGTTGGGTCTAATCGACGGGGTTGGTCTTTTGTTGCAGTAGGACAAGGTAAGCTTGAACGGCTTAATGCTTTTTGTTTCTTACGACTGGAATACTAACCAATGAGTAGCCCAGTGATTTATTCAACCAAGTACTACTGTGTTCATATTGTGATCAAGCGCATAGCTTGTTGGCCTGCAGTGAACTTGAGTGATCGGTAGTGTTAATCTGAAGTTGTTCGGCAACTTGTCATATTTTGACAGGTAACAAAATTTTACCGAACAGGACATGATCGGTAAATATTGGTTCGATACACCCTTACTGTTAAGATAATCTGGAAAGACAGTATTATTACAATACACTTACCATTTGTAATTATCTGATTTGGTTCAAAGGATAATTCCGTTTCATTTTCTCCTACGCAATGATATAATGTTCGAACCCGTCTGTAAAAAAACACACACAGATATTAAAAAAAGTAAGGAGAACAAACTGCTGCTAACAAAGTAATTATTTTCCTGAACATTTCCACAACATTAATATAAAATATATTGGTAGTTCTGGCCCAAAACAACCCTTCTAAGGTCCTTGAAACCAAACTAACTTTCATTTATAGTTTGGATACCGTCTTCGTAATTCAGGGCGCTATTAGGTGTTGCTACTGTATCAAAAACCTAACATTCTTAAATTACGGTTTGTGTTTGCCAGTCAACTTCGAGGAATAGCCAATGAAAATCAGAGGACAGCAAACAGGTAATTAATGAAGATGAGACAATCATAAAATAACATTTGTTAAATACGAAATCATACTAATACTCTGCATTCCGCTGCACAGTATTGGTATGATACTGGTGCTACAATTGCCACAATTCGTATTAAGTGTAACGATTTGCTTTTCAGTACCTGGGCACGAATGACTGAGTGCCCTGGGTGACTGGGTTTGAAAAACGATCTATGTTTAACGCCAAACACGCACAATGCTAATAATAAATTGCTAGACTTGAAACTTGTTTGCAAAAATAATTTATTTTAATGTGAATAGCATCTATAAGCGCTCTTATCGAAAGAAATTTAAAACGACTTTCCCATACCACTGTTAGCTGGATTACCATTTACCAACCTCTGCGGCTTCTCTTTTGAAAAGTCATGTTAATGCCTTCCCTATTTACCTAAAAAATCATGTAAACGACCAGGAGCATTAACAAGCGACTTGCCAAAAATGCCACGAGCCATGCAACCTTATTGTGCAATTGAGAATTTCTGCATCCAGTTGTAGAACGGAACTAATTGTTACACATAACTTTGAAAATCTTACTGCTAATTAATTTTTGCACTGTATCAATATATGTCAGGAAATCATGTTCATTGCTATGTGCAGTGAACACTGTTCCAGACAAAGAAATGTTAGTTCAGACATAAAGCATGCAAACGGACTACAATAAAATACACTAAACACAGGTCAAAATACATCCAACACAGACGAACTAATCAAGCAACATGATTATTTACCAAAAGACAAACACTGCCACAACAACTGAAGATTACACAATCTCAAAAGGCTCACCTTATACAATGCGAGCCTGGATTTAAAGAGTTTGTGCTGGAACTGGACGAGTGTGACAACCTATAAACCACATAGTGTACGTCACATGCAGTTAGTTCAGAAGTTAATGAAAGACAGTTGATTTTTTAAAGAATGATTTCCAATAGTTAGCACATGCATTAAAGAATGAATGGGAAATTTAGAATGTGATAAAAAAATATGTAAGAAATGCATTTCCAAATTATATTTTTTTGCTTAGTAACGCAGAAGAAGTGATGAACTTTCTTAGATTATGGACATTAAGAGTAAATTAAGAGTACGTACTGGTAAATTTGGGAGACTAATGCACAAATTTGTTACGTCACTAAAACTACCAATATTATAATTTTATGACTCCTTTAGATAATTACTTTGCTTAATCCATAAGCCAATCAAATTCAGAAACAAATCAATTACAGGAATGTCTAGAAAGAGCATTTCAATGGGAAGTTTTTTTTTTAGAATACCAAGGAAGTGATAAGGTTTCTCAGTTACGGGTACTTACTATTAAAAAGGGACTAAAATAGGCAACTATACAAATTTGTCAGTCATGAAACAGCAAATATTATATTTTCGCTGCCGTTTTCGATAACCAGTTTGCCAATCAAATTCTGCCACAAATCAGTCGCATACATAGTGAGAAAACCATGTCTTGAAGGTGCCATGACGACACATTCACGGGGTTCATACTACTTCCAACCAAATCTATACTGCAAAATTTCAAGGGTTTGCAAGTACGAAGTTTCACAAAAACAATGTTTTTTTTAACGGTTAACACATTCTTTGAGCTTTGGTCAAGTTGTCTGACTAAATTCTTTATACTTTTTACACTGGCCTAAGAATTTTAGTCCACTAGCTCCGACATAGTCTCAAACTTTTAGAGTGCGCATTTAAAACCCACACTACTTTCCAAATTGTGATGCATTAGGACTTAGTTCACCATATATTTTTGTACGAAAAAGTTAGCTTGTCCGTCTTCTTGAGCAGGTTTGTTACTCTACTACTATTGTCTTTTTTTGGGATGTGTGTCAGTTGTGTACATTGAAAAAATCTGGGTGAGATTTTTGCTTCGAGCATTGGGGCTGCTTCATTTCTTACTATCATTAAAAATACATCCCTTTAGTTTAGGCTGACTTTGCCCAATTGATGGTGGGTCCAGCCAAGAACACGGAACTATAGCACATAAAAATGGGTACTTCAAAAATAGGGACATAAACTACCCAACTTTGTGTGTTGCTTCATTCTTTGTTTGAACGCAGAAAGGCTTACTTCAAAACTTCCCTACACATCTGCCAGCCATCATACGCGAAGGTAAACTGTCACCTCCACTAAAACCACCCACATCTTGAAGATAGTGGCTAATGAAGGTGTTTGTGTTTCTTCAGCAGGCTGCAGAAATTGCCTCACTCAAAGGTACCCCTGACACAAACGCCAATGACGAAGCCAGGGTCTCAAGTTCATGTGCACCCACCTCAGGGGGAAGGTCTAGGTGGTTAGGTGCCATATCATACGTTTGCCTTATTATCTCACAAATCCAACTCGCAAGTTTCGCAGGAGGCACTGCACGAGACACTGAATACGAAGAATCCCTGTCCACATCTAAGAAAAGAAGATTTCGCATACGAGTCCTCTCTTGCATTACCAGAGTATGCAAAGTACGAAATGAGCACTGGAGCGTTCTTTGCTCGGTGGTTCCACAATGGCCAATAGAGCCTTGATTATGATAGGACACGATGGCTCGTCTGACTTCTGATTCTTTGCTCTAAAATCAGCGGGGTAAAACAGTCACTTTCGACCAGTAGCTCGTGAAACGAATGTGTCCATCCTCCCAGGAGAAAAAAAGCAGCCAGTTCACTTAAGTCTCGCCACAATTGCCAGTGCCACTAATAAGAGAGAGAGAGAGACGGAGGGAGCATGAAACAGAGAGAGCACGGGAGAGAGAGAGAGTAATTCCCTAACGGCACCAGTGTCGTGCAGGAGTCCGATTGGCTGATGCCGGAAGCTAGACCCCTCGAGAGACCGACTGGAGTTGTAGCCAAGTCGCCGAGTGACGAGATCAGCTTGGAAACTCCTGTAGAAGGCTGAATTACAAACACAAATACCTATACTGGAAGTAACCTTTATTTCGGGACATTCACTCCTAAACCCAACTTGGCGAAGAGGCAGAGAGAGTAGTCCAGATCCATCCTGCAGAAGCAAAGAGCGTACCCCAGATCCACGAGGAGTTTGTGTAGCGCCTCAAGTTAGTCATGCTGTGAATTACACCTCCAGTTTTGTAGGACTATCAAAAATTTGCAGAGATATTGTGATTTCTTTCTTGATTTTAGAAATGTTGCGTATTTCATTGGGATTGAAGATGACAAGAACATTCCGAAGAACTAGCAATGCATGGACACTATGGTTGCCTTTCTGGTTGGATTTTTTTCCCAAGTGTAACGTATTTTCTTCACTTGATCATCGGAAAGTTGCTAACAAACTTTGGATGGGTTCACCAAAAAGTCACAAGTACGACATTTTCTGCATGCCGATGCAAACCCCTCGGAGATTTAGGTGCGTACATGAAACTACCTCTACCAGAAAAATCTAACAAAGTTTGGGATACTTTTAAAATTAAACAAATTTCAACGGACAATGACCATACTAATCGATGCCCAAAGCGATTCTATTGAATGGCGTGATGTCTGTGGTTATGGGGACGTCCTGGTGGTGGTAGAGCTAATATTCAAATATATGGTTAAATGTTGGATTTTTGAGAGCAATAAGTGATTTAAGCCTAAACTAAAGGCCAGAATTTTTAATGATAGCAAGAAATACATGCTTCTTAAGGTGAAACATTTTCTTTACTTTGTGTCATCTTATGAATTTCTATGTCAGACTTGTAAATCGTGCTGGAGTTTTGTATCTTACAAATATTAAGGTTCAATCATTACATTGAAATTGAAACAAGACGATAAAATGGAAAAACAAAAGGCTGAGCAAAAACAAACAATTTACAACGTATTAACACAAATCTGATTGAAAATATAACAGAAAATTGTTTGTAATCGTTCATTCTAACTAAATGAAACTAATTTCTCAGCTAAGTTACCACTTGGGTTTGGAGTGCCTCAGCAAGGTTGCGCGGTAAGCAACCAGTTTCTGCGCACTGGTCATTGACGTATGCATGATAAAGAGAAAGAATTGTATAACTGAATGAATTATTAAAGAAACACAATGAATTACTTCAATGTAAAATGTCTATTTTAAAAACACTTGCCTAGTGCACGCACAGTGGGCAACGATTGCCCTAGATTTTAAAAACTACTCAATTAAGGTCGAAAAATTGGTTAATGCCATTGTATTGCTACTTGACATGGGGTCGTTTTATTGGCTACAGCATGCATTAATGGGAGACCTTTTATTAATTGGGACACTTTTAATGAACAGTTGGTAAGTTAGCTCACAGAAACTAAACAAAATGTATAACAACTTGGCACATCGTCAATGGAGAAAAGCACAAAACACTTACGACGATGACAGGATGGAATCAACAGACTGACGTTTCTTGGTGTTTCCGATTCTGTTAAAGTAATCAGTTTAATAAACATTAACATCCACAGGAATCAACAAGGACTGGGTGAAATGAAACTAAAATAGTATACTGGTATTAGAAAATGCTTACATTTCCTCTGGTAGCCGGTAACACATTGCACTGTGCAAATTTAATTTGCCTACTGTAACAAAAGAAATTTACAATTAGAGTCCAGAAAAAATATAAAAGTGGCATACATTCTGTATTATTCTTTACTGCTATCACTGATACATTCTCCCGTCAATATTAAAAACAAAAAGCAGTTATTGTGTAAGACTAGTCGTAGGAACCGCTGTTTTAATAAAGAATGACAAATATACACTATGCAAATGGTTATTACCACACATATACATGGCAGCCAGACATTGCGTGCTCCACCAAAATAGCCAATGTGGCAAAACAGAATAAAAAACATTTATTGTAACATGCATTGTTACACAACATTCAGTATCAACTTGGAAACAACTTCCATATCTGTGGTTCAATGTTTAGGTCATGGCCACGCAAAGTAGCATATCCAATGCTTCTTTAATGGGGAATAAAATGACGATGAAAATGCCTTTGGATATCCAAAAAATGTGTTATGGGGTTCTTTTATCAGTCACTAATCAATTCAAGTCATTTATTACCTTGCAAAATCAATCCAGCAGCTGCAATCAATATTAACATAATCAATAGCAGCTGTACATTACTGAGCTACCAATTCGTATAAAATTCTATCTTTTAATACTGCATTACAGCAAATAGTCAAATTATGAAGAATAATACTCACTTGTCTGAGGAGATGAATTAGTAGACGAATGATTATTGCAGTCACGTGATGAACGAGAACTAATGGACTCCGTGCTGCTGCTACTATTCGATCCCATGTGATTTGATTCTGGTCCTAAAACACGAAAAGCAAATTGTCGAGAGAGTCCGTATTAACATGCACACGAATTGATCCGGATTGTATTAACAAACCTGACCAAAGTTTAAAGAAGTTAAACTAACGTTAATTTCATAAAGCAGACAAACAAAAATCAGTATGGTTCAACTTGCAGTAGTATTCTTAAAAACATTTAGTTTATTACAACTCACCACCAGGATTGTATATGACTAATGGCTTGGCATGGTTTCCCTTCTGCCGGGCAGGAGGTACAGGAACTTGTGGGACTGCTGTGGCAGGATTGGGGATCCCTAAAGTATTTACGCTTACAGGGATTTCTGTGTTGTACGACGTCACCACCGTCTGGAAAGTAAATGTCAAAACCAAAAACTTAGAACCAGCATAATTGCAATTTCACGTAAAATTTCAAAATCACTTTCGAATTAATGGAACAAAACCAATTTTGAAATCCCAAAAACCTCGTTAATTTTCATTCTGTGAAACTCCATAGATATTAGTAAACTATCAAAAATTTGCTAGACAGTGCGAGTGTCTTTTGTTGTGAAAGTGAGCATTTTTCTAGTGACTTTTGTTTGTTTTTAATTTTGAAATTAATTTTTTTAATAAAAAATTCTTGGGTTCTAACCTATGCCAACACATCTATATTGCACGAAATTCATTAAACAGACAAGGTTAGTGGAAGAACCGGTAACCTTACACTCATGTACGATTACGCTTGGTCTAATGTATATAATAATTTTTAACTGCTTATTTGTGATTTCAGTCTTTATTGCGTTTTTTCTGCTCACTTGGTGTGAGGTGTGACAATATGCTTCCCTCCAGTGATGACTGGAAAGTGTTTATGTGTAAGGCTACACCGATATCATCTTCACCAATCCGAAACCGATCCGGTTTTAAAAATTTCGCTGATAACGGTACCGATACTTCCAAGGGGAGGGGCCATAGAGGCGTAAGGGTGCGTCGGCAGCTAGGTCATTAGCTCCAAATACTTCCGAAATTGAATGCTTAATTTTGTGGTATCACTATCGTAATAAGAGTGTAGTTTTCTTCAAAAGTCAAATAATTATTAAAATGAAGAATTAAAAAATGGTAAAGAACAGTTAAAAGATAGGTAGGTAATTAGTCAGTGATTTCCTGAGCAAAACGCCACAAACCGCATGTCGTTATATTGAACCGTTCACGAGTTATCAATATTTCAGTGAAAGATACCGATTCGATACAGATGCCCCAAATATCGGCAACAGATCCTATCCAGTATTAGTATTGGTGCAGCTAGTAGCATGCAGAGACCACCGATAGGGCAGGGGCAATTTTTGTAAAAGGGCACGCTGAAGGTTTTGTTCTGGAGACTTTTTTTTTCTTGCTCGTCAGTTTTTTTTTTTACCCTTTTTTTTAGGTTTTTTCTCCATTTTTTCCCTTTTTTGCCCCTTTTCCCCTTTTCCGGGCTTTCCCCCCCCCCCCCCCCCCTTTTTTGGCCTTTAGGCCCTTTGTCTGGCTGCAACACAAGCTTTATCAATTCAGAAAATCAAAATAGAGCATTTTTTAGGGCTTTTTTTTCCGAAAAGGGCAGGAGCAATGCCCCCCCCCCCCCTTCTGTGCACGCCATTGGGTGCAGCCTTACTGATTTGTATTTGTCTAAATACTGCACGTGGCTGTTTCCTTTTAAAGTGGCCGGGCCAGTATGGCTTTGGCTTTTGGTCTCAAAGGCTGAGAGTTCAATTCCGCAAGGCAGTCTGACATGCAAGTCCAAAAGGCAAAGGACATAGGTTTGCATCTGCATTTATTATAGGCTAATCGAGCCTATATGGCTTTCTGCCCTGTTTATTTTGAATTTTTGTTAATTGCTGTGCTTACTGGTTTGTTTGGTCATAAGGGTCTTCATTTCATTAACGATATACCCACTAGAATAGTGTGAATCTCATCAATCCAAGTCGTAACTATGGCAAGAGGTTTATGTATTCGATTCTAAAATGCATCGGATGTTTTGAAGGACTTTCTGTGGGGGAAGAGGGTGCCTTAAAAAATTGACTTTGTAAATAAATAATTAAACCGGCCGGAATGGCAATTCATTATATTACGTGTTTTGATGCCTGTATGTTAAGTGACAATTCTCATTTTACACGAAATGATGACTAAAGACGGACAAATAATTTTCAGAAAAATGCTGTCGGTTAATCATTAATTTGCACTAAATGACATTCAAGCAAAGATATGTATGGAATTGTAAGCGCACATTGTAACATGTAATACATCATCCCAATACATCTATTACAAACAAAAACGTGAAGTGTGTCATAAAAAAAGGAGGTTATATGATTGAATGTTCACTTGTTAAAAGGAACACGTATAAAAATGGATGATTCTTAATTGAAATAATCAATGTACAATTGAGAAAATTCCATCTGTTTAGGTGCTGTTGTGATTTACGTTTTAAATATATGATTGGTAAAGCACAACAGTTCCTAAATAGATGGAATTTTCTCAATTGTACATTTGATTATTTCAATTTAAAATCATCCATTTTTATCCGTGTTCATTTTAACAAGTGAAAATTCAATCATATAACCCCCTTTTTTACGGCACACTTGACGTTTTTGTTTGTAATCCGTGTACCTTTTTTTACAGCTATGGCGTCGCGCTACAAAGCTTTGTGTATGCAGTCGATTGTTGCTGGGCCACTTTGAAACAATTCAACTCCGCTCTAAAAGCCTGTATTTACGAAATAAATATGCCATTCTATCGTTTCTATCTGCCAATTTCGAGGCCTTAACATCGTAGCTTATTTTGGTTTAAATCTATATGCGTTTAGCTGAAACACAGATTATTTCATTTTGCCCTTCAACAATCAACTTTTTAACAAAGACATAAAACGTGCATGAAGAATGGATCTGGATGCTGAGTGGCATTATTTCCTAATTACAATGGTTAAAACAATGTAAAACAATCAAAATGATCGTTCGGGACCCGTAACTCCGGAATGGATCGACCAATCGAAAAGGTATTCGCGCTGAGGATGAAACCCAGGGAAATTTCTGGCTAAGATCATGTTTCAGATTTTAGGTAGGTGCAGTAGCATTTTCTGAAACCGTGTCACATAAGTACAACACCACCAACAAGAAGTGAACAGTTTTCAAATTTACATGTGGCTCCTTACTCTTGCACGGAATTACATAAAAGTTGGTGTAAAGTTTGGAAAAGTTGCTATCTACTATCTGGCCAAGTTTGGCCGAAATATATTGAATAGAAACCGAGAAATTAGTAGTTTTAGTTTTGCTGGAGAGAGGACTTCAATCATATATATATACATGGCTATCGCCTTGTCTGATATTCCTACTAAAAGTCTTTCTCAGATTTGTTAAATTATCTATCACCATTTCCATGCAGCACTTGGCTGGAAGGAAGTCAACGAAAACAAAACAAAAAAGTTTGATTTTTTAAATTGTCTGCATTAACAATTTTGGGGAGCAGTAACCCTTAGTTGCATTTGCATCAATTCGGTTGAGAAATTCGGATTATGGTTCGAATAGTTCAACTGACCAATTTACATGCAACAAAGGGTTACCGAGGCCCGTAACTGTTAATGCAGGCAGTTGTGAAAACGATAATTTTAAAATGTAAAATTAGTTTTTACTAACCTAAATACTTACTTCAGTAATTATGCTTAAAATCATCATTTTACGCTATCACTGCTCATTTATCAACTAAAAAACTCCCTTTTTTAGCTTGTATCCAAACTTTCTCTCCTCTCCCGCCAGGGGCGCTGCTACTCCTAACTAAGAGGCCGCCATCTTGTTTGTTCCCCTTATCACATTTTGAACTCTCCTTTCAGTGAATGCGGGGAGGCGGGCGGGTTCTTACTGAAGTAAGTATTTAGGTTAGTAAAAACTAATTTTACATTTTAAAATTATCGTTTCTTACTACCTGCAAATACTTACTTCAGTAATTATGCTGAATTTGTCATTCAGGCGGTGGGGAAAAACCTCACTGAACCCGGGAGAGCTTGCCTACTACTGTTTTAACATGGAATAAGTCAACTTACCACTTCTACACAGTTGGTCTCGTCTCCTCTTCCAGTTACTTCACTGGCGTGCTTAGTTGACTGGGTGTCCCTAGTATACACTCGAGGTGACTCCCTCAGTCTGAGTCAGCACTATAGTTCATTCACCAGTGTGTGCCTCCGTCCGGGCGTCCCCAGCCTACACTAAGGGTGACCCCATCCGGTAGTGTTTGATGAAGGTGGTACTGCTATTCCATGAGCACACTGTGATCACCTCATCCCAACGCCCATGATGCGGCTAATGCGCGCAGCTCGTGTGCTCTAACTATAGCGGGGAGATCCCCGTGATCCTGTCCGTTCAAGTATGCTCTTTTAATCACGGCCCAGATCCTAGGCACGCCCCTATCTATAATTTCCCCACTGTTTGAGTCCACATCGAAAACAGTGGAGTTGGCTTGTTATGAAATTGCAGTTCTCCTCCTTATTTTCTGTTTTGGATAGGTAGAACCGCACCGCATAGCTCTTTTCGTGTTTGTCCACACTCTTTTAGAGCCTTAATTCGAACAGGCTTTGATGTCGTTCCAGGTTTGCAATTTTTTGCTCTGACATGGGCCGAAAACGTCAAAAATACCTCCGACCAGTCAGACCAGTCCGACCAGTCTTTGGCAAACTAATATGACCCTCATCCCTGGTGAAGGCTGCCAACTCACTTTGGCGTGCTGCCGAGGCTAAAGCGACTAGGAATACAGTCTTCTGGGATAGAGATAGAATGGGCGCATTTCTAGCTGGCTCATATGGGGCGCCCATTAGACTTTGCAGCCCCAACGGCAGATTCCATGTGGGGAACAATTTCGTTTGTCTTGGTCTCCCACTTTCAAAGGCTGTCATCTGTTTGGAAACCACCACATTGGAAAACAGTCTTTGGATCCCCAACGCATGTCAACACGAACGATAGCCCTTGGGGACAACCTTTGACAAAAAGCTCTTCAAAGAAAGCTGTCAGCATTCGTAGGTCCTGGTTGCATGGGTCGCAGTCCGACTTTACACACCACTCGAACCACTTTTTCCATTTTGCATTGTAGTTACGTTGCGATGACTCCCTCCAACACTTCGTAATCCTGGATGCCACTTCCGTCTTAAATCCCTCCCTCACCAAATTCTTCCTTAGAGTTTCCACCCTTGAAGATTCAGCATGGAAGGGTTTTGGTGCAGGGTCCTCCCCCGATGCTGGTGATTGGCAAAGGATTGGATCCGTCTTTTCCAGCTCCATCAACTCTGGGAACCATGGAGGCGCTGGCCAACAGGTGACTACTAGGATGAATTTCCCTTTGGCCTCTCTCAACTTGTTGATCATTTTCCACAGAAGGTACGCATTTAGACCTTCCCAGCTGATTGACAGTGTGTCCGTTGCCCAGGCCCTCCATCCGGGAACGGGGACACAAAACATGAGAGCTGATTGTTGTAGTGCAACAGATCCACCTACGGGGTTCCCCACTGACGAAACCGGGCTTCCAACCCTGCGGTGCGGTCCAACATCCATTCCGTAGACAGCACCTGTGAACCCCGGGACAACTCTTCCGCCCACACGTTGAGACTTCCTGCTATGTGGCGAGGAACCGGCGAGATTTCGTACCGCATGCAGATCTCGAACAGGCTGGAGGCTTCTTCCCTAAGAGATTTCGAATGTGCGCCTGCACCTTTCTTCACCTACGCAACAGCCGTGGCATGATGCCCATTACCTGACCCCTCAGCCTTAGCTTCCAGGCAAGGAGGGCTCTCCAAACTGCTCTGAGCTCCAGGACGTTGACGTGCAGGACCTTCTCTTCTTCGCTCCAAATGCCTGATGCAGTTTCCCCGGCAAGGTGAGCACCCCAACTTGACAGGGCGGCGTCTGAAAATAGGAGCAACTCCGGAACGGGCTCGTGAATGGGCACTCCAACATGAAGGTTTCCCTTCGCCGTCCACCACGACACGCTCTGCCTCGAGAGGTCTCGTAGCGGAATGATGTCCACCCACCTGTTCCGCGGCTGCCCCGCTGTCTTCTGAACCAGTGGCCGCCAGTGGCCTAAGGGTACAAGTCTGGCATTGGAGTCCAAGAGTCCAATGAGCGATGCCAACTCCCTCGCCGTTACCTTGGTCCTTCTGACGAATGTCTTCACCGACGTTCTCGTCTTGACGAACCTCTCCAGTGTTGGTCTTACCACCATTTTTACAGTGTTGAACATTGCACCCAGGAACACAAACCAAGTGCTTGGAACTGGTCTGGACTTCTTGAGGTTTATACCAAGACCCAAATGTGAAACCCAGGAGCTGCACATTTCCCACTGCTGGGTCAAAAGAAAACCGTCCTTGTTTCAAACCAGCCAATCTTCCAAATAGGCGTGAGCTTTGATGTGATGTAGGTGCGGTATGCAAGCACAGGTTTCCGCATCCGGGTAAGGAGCCGTCGCTAAGCCGAAGGGAAGAGATTTCCATTGGGACGATTTTCCCCCCGCCACAAGGCGGAACAGATGTCGAGGGGATTGAGGGGAACGTGCAGATACGCATCCTCGAGGTCGATAGAAATGGTATACTCTTCGTGCTGGAGTGAGTCTCGAATTGATTCGATCGATTCCATCTGGAAATGTTCCTTTGCGAAGTGTTGATTGAGTTTCCGAAGATTGAAAGAACTCGCGATCCTCCTTCCGTTCGGAATCGCCCTTGCTGGACTCCAAAAACCTGTACTGCCCCCTTCACAACCAGCAAATTGACTCCCTTGATAAGTTCTGGGATTTCGGAACGTCCTACCAGCCAGTCTCTAGTTACAAGCCTGGTGACGAATAGCGGTGTGTATCCCTCCTCCAGAGCTCGGATGACGAAGGGGTCCGACGCAATCCTCTTCCAATGTCCAAGATGTCTGGCAATCCTCCCCCCCCC
>JAHWFP010199671.1:5619-30948 GCA_023313725.1 Lithobius niger
AGTAACTCCGCCGGGTTTATTTCAAACGCAAGGAGATGGGCGAGGAGAAAAATAATATAACGGTGTAGTAACTCCGCCCGGTTTATTTCAAATGCAAGGAGATGGGCGAGGAGAAAAATAATATAACGGTGTAGTAACTCCGCCGGGTTAATTTCAAACGCAAGGAGTCATTGCAGAGAGAAGATAATAAATAAAATAGAATAGCGGCTCCGCTGGGTATATTTCGAACACAAGGAGCCACTGCAGAGGGAAGAGAAGAAATAAAACGGTCTAGTGACTCCGTTGAGTTTGCTTTGCGTTGTTAAGATTGATTGTACGACATACTCTCAGAAGTATTACGGAATTCGTGCCAAGCACATGTAGTGTATTACAAATGCGCACTCCCTGGGGCAGGAGTAGAATCACCTTGTTATGATCCAGAAGGGTTTCGGTAGCCACTAACCCTAAAGACAGTAAACAGGTGAACTCTCCCAAGTCGGGGTACAACGAGCCGGCCAAACGATAATTACAGAGGTAGTTATAATTTCGCATAATTTCTATATGCAACACAGAAGGTATTGAATTGTTGTACTGCCAGTGATAAGTGAACATTTGTGCTCTTGCGGTGCCGTTCATCGAACTACTCAACCATGTAACTGCTTGTTTTTGTAGCTGGCTTTTTAGCTGCAACGGCCTTGTCCCCTTTTTGTAGTTCTTTAGCTGCATCTGCTTTCTGTTGTTTTGCAACTTCAACCCTTCGCAAAGTCTTCTTTGTGATACTTTAAACTATCTGTGTGCACTATTTGCCTGCGAAAAGATACAAATAACCAATGTGTTGCTGCACCCTTCCCCATAGCCTTCCTTCCACTGAAAGCAGGGTAAATACGGTACATAAACAAAAGAAGTAAAAACAGATATGATTCTTATGTCTGGAGAATGTTTGTGAGATCTCGGCATGCTGCTGCAATGTTACGACCTTGTTTTCCAGTTCACCCACGTTCGAAAGCTGGAATGTAACCTATGCATAGGTGGAACATTTGTAAAACTGATAACATCCCATGACACGACAGAATGGTGGGTAACAAAGAAGAAGAGGTAAATGTATTAGTAATAGTTCGGGCAACTCCCCGTCTCTGCTCTCGTTCTGCAACCGAAGGTGTATAGGTAGTCAAAAAAAGGTTATGGCGATTTTACGACGATATAAATATCATCCCTACCATATCCACCGGTACCATACATTTTTCGCATATTCGGATTGAATTATATTTGAACTTCCGAGAGATGTTGGCAGGAGATGAACATTTTGTGTCCAAGGTCCTCTGGTCAGACGAGGTCACGTTTCACAGAAATGGAGCTGTCAACAAGCAGATGTGTTATTGGTCCGTATGGAAATCCCTACTGACTGTGAGAAGGCAACCATCAGTTGCGGTGGAACACAAATGTTTGGGCTGATATCTTGGGCGGTCGAATAATTGGTCCAAACTTATTTCAGCAACCTCTAAATGGGCAGATGTATTAGGATCATTTAACAGAAAACATGGGGTAGATGTTTTGCTGACATTATGCCATTGTTCAGTGGTTAAATCAGGAGTTAATTATCAATGGATCGGATGAGAAGGACCATTTCCATGCCACCAAAACCCCGACTTCTTCTTATTCTTACACCGACTGACTACTTTTTATGGAGTTGTGTGAAGAGTCAGGTCTGTGAAACTGCACGTCTCGATCTTGAGGATCTAGAAGATCGTATTCGAAGCGCTTTTGTAGGTATAACACATGTAATGCTTCACAATGTTCAAAGCTCTTCAGGGTAGAGATTAGAGAAATGGATAGATGAAAATGGTCGTCACCATTTTGAAAACCGTTAACTGACTGTAGACTCATCCCTTCTGTGCAAGAAACACATGTTTGAAACAACTCAACGGATGAGTCACTACTGCTTTTTATTTATCTCCGCCAGGGGATCCTTGTGTTTTAAATAAACCTAATGGAATCACTACTCTATTTTATTTATTCTCCCTCTCCCCATGGAAGGAGGGAGAATCAGATGAACAGAGTCACTACTCCATTTTATTTAGCCTAGCTCAGTTTTCTTCCCTCACTTCATTAAATGTCTTTATTTATATTATTGCCACAATGCTATCTTCCCTGCAAGACACTAGCCGTACAGAGAAGAACCACAACGGTGTCTTCTGATAGACCTCACATAGTACCCAATATATCTCAAAGTTTCAGTTTTCACATTAGGAAAAAAACTGACATAGTTCGATCGCAGTACTCGTGTTAGAACTGTAAGCCCTTTGCTTGGTCACTTTGCACTAATAAGCAATGTGAAAGTCTATATGGGTCAGCTTAAACATGTGGTACTCAGAAATGGTCAGGTTAAAAAGTGTAAATTGTTATACAATTAGCAACGCCCTCAAGTCTACTACACTCTGTAACATAATATAAAAATTGCCAAACCTAGGGCACAATGGTTACCATCATATGGAGGTGGTCTACTTCTGGGGATTCATGAGTTCTTATCGTGGCATATAATTGTGGAATACGCAAGTCAAGTTGAACCCTTTCATCTCCTGAACAATTTCAGACGTATTGAAAGAGCAGGAAGACGATTTACAAGCAGCTCCAGATTACATTACATGTTAATACTCGAACGTCTCACACACTTAACGTGCCATACTATAACCGAGAATCATAACCCACAGTTGTAACTTTAATTTGTAAGGCAGAGTCTAGGATGGATTGTAGTACATATTACTTTTACATAGGGTATCATGAAATGCTCTCAGTACTGGCATTGTCAATACCACAGCATTGGAACGTTTAAATCCATGAATGGACCTCTTTCGGGAAGGTAATAGCTTTTTCATTTTTAAAAATTTTGTTCTGTATTGACGACATTACTCATTTACTGTTGTTGCTTACTGGTTCTCTTACGTAAAAAAATATCCTTCAACTGTTTTAATTAGGGGCCAAATATCAGTTCCTCTTCCTACTCCATTCCCTTCACCCATTTTTACGAAATATGCTCTTACTGTTTTATTGTTTCTATACTGACTATTTAGACTGTAAACTGAAAGGACAGCGTTAGCCAAAAAATCAGAAGGGCTCATCTGTTTTGGGGTCAGCGTGGCTGAACGAGTAGCACAATCATCTCATAAGTCAAAAGCAGCGAGTTCAATCCTGGTTTTGGCCCATCCTTGTTCATTCGGGAAGAAAAATGGACTTGTGTTCATGTCAATGATGGCGTATAAGAGATCCACGGTATTTTGCGAGTTTATCCCGATCCTTCCCTTGATAACGTACACTAGACGTACACTAGACAATTTCCTTCTTTTTTTTTTCATGTTTCTAGATTCGTGTGATGTGATTTTGAACAAACTCGATTTCATTGTTCACAATGCACACGTGGACCGAATCAATTTATTGTACGAGGTATGTAGATGATCTGTTCACTCGGGTTTAAAAATATTTCAGACATGGAGTCTGTACCAGTGGACATCTATGCCTTTCATTTCTCCTTACAGTTCAAGGTGGGACATGAAAACTCGGCAACAACCTTACTGTTCCTTTATATAGAGTGTCGCAGGGATTTGTTATTGAAGAGGATCGTTTTTACCCTCTTTCGTGAACCCACTCAGACAGTTGGAGTATCCAAAGAACGTGCTTAAAGGGATACTGTACGTGCATCTTGAATTCAACAGGATTCGAGTCAAGTATGCTCTCAATGGTTATTCAATACCAGTGATTAAAAAACTTATTGGTAAATACATGGATAAATGTGCACAGAAAATCGGTAAGGTAAAACAATTAGATTGGACCTCCGTGCCCTTCCTTCCAGGCATTTTTTTAGGAATTAGTCGCCTACTTGCGATATACATTGTTACCATGGTATCAGGAGCTACTCTTACAGTGCAAAAGCCATCCGCCTTCAACTATAGACCATGCTTCTACAACTAACCTCGGCAGTCCTGATGCGAATATACCCACATGTTAAAGTTTGGCAGATGCCATCTTTGACCCAACTGTACGTGTGTACAGAAATGTACGCGATTAAATGCACCACATGCCCTTATATTTACCTTGGGTACTGCCGTAAGCCATTAGGGCAAAGAAACCAAGGAGGGGCCATGGCTAAAAATAATTTTGCTTATGCAGCAGTTAAACACACAAACAACAATCCGCAGCATGAAGTCGATGTTAGCCCAACACAAAAGGATTTTAGTATGGCTATACTAAAATCCTTTTGGTCTTGTTCACCCAAACAAAGGAGAAACGAAGCGTTTAGATGCATAAAAGGCTATGCCAACAATATAAAACGAGTCACCTTACTTACAGTAATTAAAATGATAAAAGTAAAGAGAAGCAAAGGTCCGCTGTCATATACTAAGTCAAGCATCTTGTATAATGACGTGTCGTTACGTCAACCTCACACTTGATTGGCAAAAAAGAATTGATAAATGCTTATCCACTTTCCAATATTGGAAAAGCCTTTAACAATGTTCAAAGCCCTTTTCTTGTTTGCTGCAGTTGTATAGCCATCTAATTCAAGACGTATTTTCTTCACGGATACTGAGTACACGATCTGGGTTGGGCTAACATTGACTTCATGTTGCGGATTGTTGTTTGTTTTTTTAACTGCTGCATAATTAAAATTGTTTTTATCCGTGGCTCCACTTGGTCGAATTTTCTTTGCCCTAATGGCAGTACCCAAGGTAAATATAAATGCATGTGGTGCATTTAATCGCATACATTTCTGTACACACGTACAGTTTGGTTAAAGATGGCATCTGCCAAACCTGAACATGTGGGTATATTCGTATCTGGACTGCCGAGGTTAGTTGTAGAAGCATGGTCTATATAGTTGAAGTTAAATTTGTGGTTTTATATTTTTTGGTCTTGCGTTTTTTCCCCTGTCGAGGGTATAACCATTTCACCGCAAATTATTTTATTGAATGTTTATGACTCACCTTCTAGTGCTGTGTATATATGTTGACCAACGCTGTTGAAGATCTTGTATTTGTTGTTGGTCTCATATCCGGTCAGCACTAAAGACGTAAAATATGAGACATACATTTACGCAAAACATGTTGATTTAAATTTCTCTACACCATTATCCACTTCAAATTAAACTGTCAGCACGCCTACAAGGTACAAATATTCAGTAATGCTGACCCGTCATGCAAACTGGCGTGAGCACTTTCAAAATCATTAGACTTTGAAACACTCAGGTTGGTCAGTGAAAACGATGCAGTGTTATTGCTCCTTAGTTTGTAGCCAGATTAATACTTCGAATGTTTTATAAACCATTTAATAACAAATTGACTATCAATTACAGGTAACAGACATATGATTATTATTATCACTTATTTCTTATTTATTTATTTATTTCATATTTATATCATATTTATCTTTGAAGTAAGTTTTAAATGATGAAGTACTTTACAAAAGTCGCATTAAAAAAAACATTTTGTTTTTAAGGCATTGTGGCAGTAAAACACGAAACAGCAATGAGACACATTACGTACATTGCAAATAAAAAATACATACTTTCCAAATTTTCCCTTGTTTGCTTGATAATGACTTGATCTATGGATCCTAAATATTCTAGTCCTCTCGGACAATTTTTTGGGGCAGCTGCAGGCCATGGCGCTAAGAAGAAAACCATATAAGGAAGCCATTAAGAAAATTTATTATAAATCAAACATTTGACAGTCGGAGAACATCAACACCATTGAGAAGATTTAAACTCCGGAGGCATTAGTCAGTAAATTAAATTAGTGATAGCCACGAATTAACGTTAAGCCAGTTCCAAAAGATTGCAGTGTCAGCCAGTGTTGGCAATTAATTTTTCCAGATAAACTGGTGGAGTCATCTCCAGACCTAACAAAACAACTGCCAGCCTACTCCGTCCACCATCCCCCAAAAACCACTCTAACGACCTCATCAATTCCGGTATTTTGATACAAACCTGCCAAAATTTGCAAGAAACAATAGCCATTTCGAAAGTAGACTCTGTCAGGGGCGCGGTGTATGCCTTAAGGTCCGCCACATGCAAATCGATTTACATTGGACATTGCAAACCTCTCTGGGCGCAGGAAAATTGAACCACGGTGGGGCCCTATCAAAGAGCAATGACAAATATGCAATTGTCAAACATTCCAACGCCACTGATCATACCATACTAGTTAGTGATGCTGAAATCGTCTACAGAGAACCCATTGAGAAGATTCGTACACAACTCGAAGCCTACACCATCACATTTAATCAACAACGGGCAATGAATTCCATCAAGAATTTTCCCGTTTTACAACGCTGGAAAAATTATATGAAGAACTGCCAGTAAGTATTATGTAATGTCTGAAATTACGTCACATTCCCACATGGCCCCCCCCCCAGATATTTTGTGTGGGGGGGGGGGGAGGCTGGTCCCATTTTTTAATGATTTAACGTTTTATATGCGTCATCTTTGTAAGTATTCTGTACAGTGGTCTTAGGGTTTTAGGTCTCATTATTCTCACTGTCGGTTTTTGTGTTTTACGTGAAGAAGAAGCAAAAAGCAGTTCTGAAAATTAAAAATTCTGTGTGGGTTTTAATGTTGTAGTGAGTTCGTGCCTTGTCAAGGGGCACCTTTTGCTACCTAACAGTTTGGGTTACTTTCCAAATCCGCCAATCCAAACTCGTGAAACTCGAGAGTATACGAGACAGTTTAGGTTACTTTTCAAATCCACAAATCTATAACTCAAGAAAATCGAGAATGTTAGAGACAGTTTGGGTAACTTTCCAAAACCACCAATCCAAACTCATGAAACTCGAGATTGTTGGAGACAGTTTTGATTACGTTCCAAATCCGCCAATCCAAACTCATTAAACTTGAGAATTTTGGAGACAGTTTGGGTTACTTTCCGAACCACCAATCCAAACTCATGAAACTCGAGATTGTTGGAGACAGTTTTGATTACTTTCCAAATCCGCCAATCCAAACTCATGAAACTTGAGAATATTGGAGACAGTTTGCGTTACTTTCCAAAACCGCCAATCTAACTTCAGAAAACTCGTGGATCTTGGCGATAAGTTTAGCTTGATGCATGATGTCACGTGTGCGACGTGGCATTGCCTCCAACATTCAGTACTTTCTAAAACTGCAACCTGAATTCAGGAAACTCAGCATGGTGTTCTCAGGAGCGGAAGTGACATTACGCTTTCTACGAGACTGGTTTTTTGAGTGTGTGACTGGTATCTCCTCGACTTAGTTGAGTGTGTGACTGGTATCTCCTTGACACCGTTTTAAAACCAGGTGTACAGGTCTGTTTTTTTCCATGCATCAAGTCAGTTACATACAAAACCAATTTTAAGATCTATATGTGGTGTATTGCAAAATACGTCGTCCTTTTAGGTTATTTTTCCCGTGCATCCTTTTCCCGATCATCTCTCTTCGTTCGTTTCATGAACAAACTATAACGTCATGAACACACATCATGAGGTTTTTAAAAACTTTGACGTTAGTTTTTCAGATTCTTCAGCTAATTTGAGGGTCATAATATCATGTTACAGCGATGAAAATAGGCCTATACTGAGCGCAATTTAATTATCTTTCGTTTCTACTCCCATCTTTGTACCTGCTTTGATTCCGGAGCAGTAGAGGTACAAACAAACAAACACACACGCACGCACATCATACGTCCTTAGTGATGTAGATAAAACGCACTAAAAATAACACTGCAACATGTTCAGGCAATGGACAGAGGATCGGAAGCTTTTAGAATTCCGAAAGTGTAAACATTAAAAAAATTGAAAAAAAAAAAATGAACCTAAAACCAGAATTGCGAGAAGGGAAGCAAGTTGCTTTCTTTCTTGCGAGTGCTGGTTGGAGAGAACAAAGAATAACATTCGCCTTTTTTAACTACAGTAACAAAGCGTTAGCAACACTAATTTTGATTCCACGAGTTTGTAAAATTGGAACCGGTTAGTTGCTTCCTAACAGGTAAAATATGATTGTGAACTGGTTTAATATGTGACTAGGTAAAATATGATTCCATTACTAACGAATTAGATTTGTCGTGAACTTTGTGTGACGGAATTCTCTTATTTAAATATTGTTTCGTGGTTGCCATGCGAGTCTGGCATGATGGATCTTAACGCAGAATTCGACCAACAACACCTTGTGCCGTTTTGATAAGAGTTAATAAAAGAATACTTAATGCAGAAATACAGCTTAGAACTGACACACACACACACACAAAAAGAAATCACTGTCGTAGCATCCAAGGGACTGCAGTGGAAACCAGTGTGTGGCTATCCAGACCAAAAAAAAAATAAAAAATGTCTGTCATCACGGACCGGGATTTGCACCCGATCTTCCGATAAAACTGCCAGAGTGCTTTAGTGTAGAAGCGATCATGACACTATAAGGTCAACTGGTAGCAATCTGGATGGTGTTATGGTTGCTAAGATGGTTAAAGCAGGCAACATGCGATTAGGTTAGGTGGACATGATGACACGTGGTTCTTATTAGTCGAAATGGTGGTTTATACTGGTTTGTACGGCTGGCCCCGGATGCTCGACTGGTGTTTGTTTCTCTTCTTCGTACTGCAGTTTCATTTCTACTCGATACGGAAAGTTTTAAGATAATAGTGATACACTGGCACTTTGCTTCGCCATAAACGTTACAAAAAGAAAAAAATTACTTTATCGCAGCTTACCAATACCATCAGTATTTGTGAGGTATGGTGTCCTGCCTGGTTGATGAGTGACCACCAAATCAGTTAACCCTATATCATGATAAGGAAACGCCATCTGAAAGTAACAAAATTGAAATTTAGACGTCATAACCTCCGTATTGCAAATTTATAAATAGCTGTTGATTGAGCCTACAGTTCTACACCTCATCCTGCCTTGCATGTCGATTGTGGCGTGTAAAGTATCCTAGGTGTTTCTAACCAAAATCGTTCCTGTGTGACCAGAGAGTTGTTAGCAGTTGAAAAGGAGTTCATTCGACAATTTTCTTTTTTTTTTTATTATATTCCACTTTCTTGTTACGTTTCACACAATCTGCGTAGGCTTGGCATTTTTTATTCATTTCAGTTTGCCAAACGGTTTATCACACAGTGAGTTTCAGTTTATGACATTTTCACTTTTTACTATTATTACAATCTATGTTTACCACAGTGTTTTTCGGTTTCAGTTTCAGTTTATTACAAAGTGCGAAAATCATCAGAACTTAAATATCAGCTTCAGTGAGTAAAATCGACTCCAAACCGAAAATCAAGTCAAAAATTTCAAAAAAAAAGAAGGTCCGACCTGCGAAGTAATGTCAGTTTATAAACGGGACAGAAAGCCAATTGGGCTCGATAGTGTTAAATAAATACGGATGCAAACCTATTTACGTTGCCTTTTGGACTTAATGTCAGACTGCCTGAGTGGGGACTCGCACTCACGATCTTTGAAGTCAAAGGCCGGAGTCCTACCACTCAGCCATACTGACATGTCAGTATGGCTGAGTGGTAGAACTCCGGCCTTTGATTTCAAAGGTCGTGAGTGCGATTCCCCACTCAGGCAGTCTGACATTAAGTCCAAAAGGCAACGTAAATAGGTTTGCATCAGTATTTATTTAATGTCAGTTTACCAAGAATTGCTGCATTTGACATACTCCCAACCACGCATTGGTAACTATCGCCCGATCCCATATCTTGGTTACATGTGAAATGTAAGCGTTTGTGAGCGAAACAGTCAATGACGGGAATTCAGAAAGCAACCAGAAAAATTAGTTCTTCTACAGGAATTTTTCTTTTTTTTTCATAGGTGAATACAACTGCACACTTTGGGAGTTCAGAACCGATCGGGAAATTATATCTTCAGCTTTATGTCTTATCCAATAGCTAATCATTGCCCTCAGTATTGCCCTGGCTATTTGCACTTATGGTATCTCATAGTGACAGAAACCCACAATCTCTGTTCTTGCACACAGCTTGCATATTTCTGTAGCATCGTACGAAGTAATGGTGCAATCCAGTATCCATTGATTTTTCAAATCTGTTACCTCCAGGAACAAGCCAACTACAGCGAACCTCAGATCAGGCCTGACCAATAAAAGCATTCAGTTCGTTGGCAGTATCTCTGGGTGAGCTATATTTTGTATTATTTGTCCCCGCAAACAGAACCACCCTTGATGGGTTGGAGGATTTAAGCATATCAGTGGCTGGCCGAATTAGATCTTTAATCTTTGCACCAGGGAAACTCCAAGTTTCTGATATGAAGTCATGCTCTGAATGATTTAGTTTGACGTACCTTACACGAGAGCCATCCGAAATGATGATTTTCCCATTTCTGAGATGTAATCACGATTTGCCGTAACAGTATCATTTACATTAACACCATTTTGTATGCTATTACTATTATCAAGAATTCTTAGGGTTGGGGAGGAGAATTTGTGACTGAAACCCATACTAAAAACGTCTTAGATACATTCATTTTAGTTCAGTCTTAGTTTATAGAGGGCGCCATGTGTTTTATGTGGGAATTTCTACTCACTTTTTAGCTTAAAATTAAACTAAACTAAACGAAACTAGCTTGAATTTAATTATTATTTAGCCTAGCTTTGTTATAATTTAGTTTATCTTTGATTTGGGGTAAAAAAAATTAGCAAAAATTACCAGATGGAACACGTGGCGCCCTCTGAAAACTCGGACTGAACTAATGGGGACGAATCTAACATGGTTCAATAGTGACTTTTTAGAGTTACAAATTCTCCTCCCAAACCCTATAAATTCTTGCTATTATGTATTGTACCAGGATTTCCCACATTTTCCCCTTTGGATGACTGTGTAGTATCTTGTGTTTCTCAAATTCAGTATCCCTGTCCAGGTGCGTTGATAGTAGCTAAACATCCCCCAGTGGTGGACTGTAAAAACGTACTAATTTGAATCCTCTTCTTTTCCTTCTCAATGGGGCACCTTAGTCTCTCTGATCCACCAGGGGCGCTGAGGTACTACTGGTCCTTCGTGCTTCACTCCCGGCCTAACAACAGTAATGCGCGCTACTATTTCGCTCGAACAGCATCAACTCGAAAATGCCTCGTGTTGTTGTGTTCCGAAGTGTAAGAACTGGGAAAGCAGTCATGGCTTCCCAAAAGACCCAGTTCTACGAAAACGGTGGCAGATATCCATTAAACGTGTCGATGAAATCACACAAAAAAATATGTGGATGCCCGGAAAACACTTCAATTAGTTCTGTAACCTTCCCTTCAAACCCGACGATTACCGCGTCGAAAGTTTATTAGACAAGTTGCTTGCTCATAGATTCATTTAACCAACAGACATAACGTTAAAGAAAACTAAAAGAATCTATTAGGACGTTCGTAGCTACGATTATTACGCATCTCGACCAAAATCACGCATTAGGCTTTCGTAAAAATAAATCGATTGAAAAGAAAAAGTCCATATTTCGTCACCAAACAAAAACGTAGTAAACAACGTAACAACGTCACTCTATCTGCCTAAAGACACTGTTTATTTAGTAGCCACCCTGCATATTTTACATTTAATATTCAGAATGAAGTAGCTTTCAACCTTGCCTATAAAATCTTGTTTTTTACCCATGTGTCGAAGCTCCATGTCGCAATAAATTGGGCTTCAGCTGCTCGATCCGTCTTGGTTGGAATTGAACGCCAGCCATTACTTCCGCGCGAGAAGAGAGTCAAAGACTCCACCTGGCGGCAATCGCGAGAGCTAAGGTGCCCCATTCCATTAGAAGGGTATAAATTATCATCAACCAACACCTTGTTTGGTATCACCTGTTTTGCATTCGCAAGGTTTCTGCAAAAATCTGCCAACACCGAGACCTGGTTTATAAACATTTCTTCAATTTTATGCTGCAATAATGTCTGACTATGCGTGAAGTCATCAATGGCCTTCAACAAAGAGTTCATGTTCGAATTGGCCGTGTTTTTAATCATTTTAAAAACATCAACTTTTATATTCTCAGTACGTTTGTCAGTTGATTTTATGATTTTTTTTTTCCATTTTGAAGAAGATTTTCTCGATTTGCACTATAGTCGCGTCGGGATCATCACGACTATTCATTGTAACGCTTGACTCGACCATGTTTACGTGTCGCGGTATTTATTTCGCCAGGTCCTCTGGTCAAGTTATTAAGGTTACTCGTGGCAAGATTTGACGCACTTAAGTTTCAGCTCGTGTTCAATCCTGTTTATTTATTTCCACTTCGTGTCTATGATGTGAAATTTCTTTTTTCAGGTTTAACACTGTTTCTTCAAATTTTTGCATGAATTATCCCCATTGTGTTGACTCGGATGGTTTAAGGATATGTTCCTCAACTTTGTGCATTGAGGCAACCTGTTCACTACCGGCAGAGAAATCACTTAAATTGGATATACACAACGTCCAAAACATTAGAAAAATGATCCATAACCACCACCATACACTTATTCGGTGGTAAGTCCAAGCGTGGTGACAATAGGGCAGTGACACAACGTTGTATTATTGTATATAACTCTATGCTGGAGCCAGTAACTGGGATAGCTGCAAAGATCACCGTAGGGGGAAAAGAAGGGCGTCTTACTGAAGACAATGCTGTTAAAGAGTGGATTTCTTAGGCCCATAATGCACGATTTTTGTCGATTTGTTAGCAGTTGCTGACATTTTTAAGCAAGTGAAATCTTTATTTTCCAATTACAACCTAGCAGCATAAGGGATTAGAGAAACCAACGTTTTTTAACCCTATGAAAATCGCTCTCAAAGCACTGCCTGGAAGTGCCGTTGGTTAACCCTCCATTTTAATCTAGTGCCCCTTGCAGCTATCTCTCTTGTATCCAATATGACGTCACATGACGCTGCTCTATAAGGCAACGAGTACACGGTTCCAAAATTTTGCATTTCCCAAACAAGGAATACAAAAAAAATCTTTAAAGTAATAATCACCTTAAAAAAAACTGTTTCAAGAGTCTTGGCCTTTTTAAAACTAAATGTTAAACTATAAAAATTGAAAATAGGTTCTTTGGTTCGACCTCTAGGTAGGTGAGAGCAAAATTTACCCAACAAGAAGAAGAACAGCAAGAATATTTTAGTCACATTAAAAAAGCGTTGAAATGGCCCTAAGGCCTTCTTCATACCTACGTTTTAAACTATGAAACTTGAGCAGAAGGGTGTACAGAAGACTAAAGCTGATAAGAGTTCACTCGAACGCAACCTACTATAATTTGAACTCCAATTCCAGGGAACAAGGACTGTTTTTACTCAGTGGCTATATCAGAAAGTGAACGCAGTTTGTGTTTGAAATGTTTAATGTTTGTGTACGCATAATTTGTGTATTATGCAGGGTTTTTTTTTTTTATATTTGCCCGTGTTCGTTGTTTTATATTTTAAGTGTGTTTCGTGTGATTGGCTATAAGTGTATTTTGAGTGCGTTTATAATATGTGAAACAAGCAGAATTCTAGTTAAGGCATTTTTTATTTGCCTGAATTTATATTTGATGGTTTCTGTTTTCGTTATAGTTCTTGGGAGTAATTACGTGTTCATTTTGTGTACGTATTTGTCATCTCTCAATTTTGTAGGCGTTTTGCTGTTTATGGAGTCTGTTTTGTGTGTGTTTGTGGTTTTAGGCTTTTGTTCAGTTGCATGTTCGTGTGTATATTGTATTTTGTGTATGTGGTTTTTTTTTGTGTGAAACATCCAACCGTTTTGTTAGTTTGATTAGTGATGTGCATGTATACGCGTGTATGGAGGCTGACTTGTCACAATCCTTGTTCCCTGGAATTGGGGTTCAAATTACAGTTCGTTGCGTTCGTTTATTCGTGCACACAGCTGTGAGTATGGGGATACGAGCTCAAATGATTTTTTTCTAATCGGCGAAGCCGTTTTTCGTTTAATTCATTTGTTGGCTTTTTCGCTTCCTTTTTTATTGTACTTGGTGCGATCTGGAGGCTTAGTCTCGACATGATCGTTTTCAAATCGCATGCAGTTTTATGAAAAGTCACGTGCGATAGAATGGAGGAGACATGATTTTGGCGCTCTTTTTGGTAAAACCGCATGCGATTTGAAAAGCGCAACTCGAGACTGGGCCCCCTGGTCGGTCATCTGTAAGTTGTGTCGACTGTGCACCCAATTTTGTTTGCGGAAAAATGAAACATTAGAAACGCGTATTTATGATCAGACTAACAGTCGTACCCGGTTTCGCCCGGGGTTTTGTTTTCCCTGTGGTTGTTTCCCAGTTTTCGCTCAGTGTTTTCTGAACGTACAGTGCGACAGGCAGTTTTGTTTCCTGTAATACTCTCCTCCCATCCTATCCTTCCCATCTCCCAACCCTCTTTTCTCCCATCCTCTCCCTCCCTTCTCCGTTTCCCTCCTATACACCTACCCATCCATCCCCTTTCCTTCCTTCCCTTTTCTGCACGTAGCTGAATTTGGATGCGAAGTTGAAGTAAATACTGCTGCCCTTGTCCCTTCTAACAGAAGCACTGCTTTATACATGGGCACCAATTAATACTGTTGCCTGAACGTTCACTGCGACAGCCAATTTTGCTTCCTGTAAGTTTTCCTTTTCCTCTCATCTTCTCCCTCCCCTCCCCTTTCGTGCCATCATCTCCACAAAACTGATTTGGTACACATCCCAAACAACAACCCAAAATTATCTTTTATGTTCAGTTAATGAGCAATCCAATGCGTAATGGTAACAGGCTCAATGACCCCACCCTCCCCCAACTCTCCCAATCTCTTTATTTTGAAGCATTAGAATGCCAAGAGGAGAGCAAACACACGCACTGCCCCACAGACGGACATTTGCCGTTCAGGCCCTCCTCCCCAATCAGTTTGATTTGAGCAATCCGATCGTGTGAAAAATAACTGTCCTGCGTGCATGATGTCATTTAACATTTTTCGCTGAGATGACCGCGCAGAACAAATTGTTAGTCGATGCTTCAATGTCCCAATTTCAACTTCTTTTCAAGATAACATCGTACCAGTTTCAACTTCTAGCCAAAGAATTGACACACTCGCCCGTTTTCATTGTAGGGATTCCCTTTTCTGGGGTCGTCTTCGTCGTTGGCTTAGTTTCTGCTATGAGACTTTGGTTTATTACGTAAGCAGATTCCGTCCAAGCTTTGAACCACGTCTAATATTTGATGGCGACACACTAGCGTTTGTCTACATTTAGTACATGCCATCTCGATGGGATTCTGCATTGTTGCTGACAGATGCAGTATCATGGCAAACAATTGCGGAAAAAATAATTCAACTAGCATCCCAAAGTCCGCTTGAGTAGTAAAAAGTCACACAGTCATGTCGGCCGCCCAATTTTGAGGCCTCAAAATTGAAGACTTCGTACCCTATGGTTTAAACTTGAATATTTTAGGATAAACCAGGACCATCTTATTTTGGTTTTCGATAATGCGTTAACCCTATCATATCAAAAACCAAAACTGGTAAAAGGGGCCACCAAGTTCCGAATGGTTCGGCCCTTCAAAGGAGTGATATCAACACACATGCAAAACATTCGCCAAGTTAATCGCACCGCTTAATAGTTCGATGGTTAAATGACAATTAGAACATTGCTACTGTTCGGTAGCAATGTTCAAGTTTTCATTTAACGTCTAAAGTATTATTCGGTGTGATTAAGTTGGCGAATGTTTTGGTGTGTTGATATCACTCCTTTGAAGGGCCGAACCATTCGGAACTTAGCGGCCCCTTTTACCAGTCCTTTTTAAAAAAAAAAAATTGTGTATTAAACTCAACTCCACTACCGTGCATCTACATATATAATAGGCAGCAGGCGGCCAAATCACCGGCCACGCCATTCCGTCGTACAATCAAGCACCCCATCCTGTAGTGCCATCTGTTAACGGGATTCGCCTTCAAATTCGGATTGGGACACTTTTCCAACGTCTTCGAACAGATGGCACCACTTACCAAACCTGCCATGTCGCCGTCTATTGACGGCCTTGGACTACAAGTTCGGGTTATAACACTTTTTCCAAAGTCTTCGAAGAGATGGCGCCTCTTACCAGACCAGCCGCACCGTTTTTGGGTTAGTTTTTTGGTATTGTTGTGGTGCCAAAGCCGCCAACAAAGTCGCGTGGACTGTGCCATTGTCGGCGTTTGAGCTAAAAAAAAAAAAAACAACAACCTGTGTCTACTGAACCAGACAACTTTAAACCAAACGATGATTAGTTCTTAATTTCGAGGCCTCCAGTGGGCCTCGAAACTGGCAGCTTGATACGATGGAAAGGCGCATTTATTTCCTAAATGTTCACTTCCAGAAAGGAGTTGAATTGTTTTTAAGTGATCGGCAACAATCGTTGCTTGCAACAATGTCGCCATGCACGGGACCGAGGTGAATTGTTTCAAAGGATTAACTTAAACATAGGGCTACTTGCTTACTGAATTGAATGCTGGATTTCTTAGGGCTTTTTTTAGCCTTCAGTCAAACATACGCATGCGACCTTTCCGGGGCTGCACCAAAGGGGAAATGTCACGGGGCGGCGTTTTCGGGGGGTGCAGGAGAAGGTGCCAGGGCAAGTGTGTGTGGCGGCCAATGCATGCTACCGAAGTGAATTGTTTCAAAGGATTAACTTAAACATGGGATTACTTGCTCACTAAATGCTGGATTTCTCGGTGATAGGGTTTTTTTTAGCCTTCAGTCAAACACACGCCAGCGACTTTTCCGGGGCTGCACCAAACGGAAAATGTCACGGGGCGACGTTTTCGGGGAGGTGGAGGCGGGTAAGCGTGTATGGGGGGGGGACACATATGCAAATCCGGGAGGTGGCAGGAGTGTGGGAATTGGGGGTTAAAGTAATAGTGTGGGGGGGGAGGCCATATGTGGGAGCCATTCACATGTTCGGTCTTCGGTTTGATAATTTTAAAACCAAAGACCAAACACCTGAGGTGCCCGAGGGAAGCGGAGAGATATTCAGAACCCACACTATGGGGGTGCAGGAACAGGGTGCGGTAGGGGAAGGGGGAGCAGGGATGTGTGGGTGGTGGGTAGGGGGGGTGCGCAGCATGCACACGGGCACAACTAGTATGCGTAATAAAGTGGGACGTCAACTAGAAATTGGTTTTCAACAATTGTAGGGATTTGTAGAACGTGTGACTGCTCCCCAAGTGCCAAACCCACAGTTAAGGGACTAAGTTGAAAACGTGTCGTGGTGCTTATCAAGGGGTTGCGGGAATTCCAAATTAAGCTAAATTGGTGGAAAATGGCTAGTAGTCGTGGTTCAGTTTTGGTTATGGTTTAATTGCAAAAACATGAGCGATAGTATCCTCCGGCTCGCCTGACATTCAAGGGCGACACTAACCATGATTTAGGGCCTAAAATGGAATACCAAACGGCATGAGGCTTACTTGGGACGAGACGGATTGGTAAATTTCGGGTTAATTTAAGTTTTCACAGGAAGGGAAAATAGCTGCAGGGTTGCAGTGCTAAACTAGCAACAGGGTTGGTCCGATTTGAAGTTAAATTTGGGGAAGCGGGACCAAAAGGGAAAATGTCTAATTAAAGTGGCCAAAATTACCTTTCGATGTGGGGAGTTGGAGAGTTGGTGGCGGATGAATTTAAGGTTAACTAGCTGTACCCCCGGCATAACATACGCCGCTCTAGCCGATTCTCGCATACCTGAGCGAAATACTGTAGTGGGCAGTATGGAATGAAAAAGCTTCCCTCTGTTTCCTTCTCCTAACCCCCCTGCGGCCTACCCAGTTGTATGGTCTGATTTTCTCCCATGCCCCCCTACTCCTTTCTCGTCCCGCACCGCCTCCCCCGTCCCCGACCCGGATTCCCCATCCCCCGTTCCCCGTCCCCATCCCTGCTCCCCCTCCATTTTAACCCCTGGTGATTTGTCTTTTTTCAATGGAGGACGTTCAATAAATCCGTAGCATTATTAAAGCAATATTTCGATTGTTACTGATTGTTACAGGCCACACCCGTTTGTTTGACATTGTCGGTCGCTCGCCCTCTTTCATTGTAGTGCATAATTCATAATATGAATTTGCTTGCCCAACCTAAGCGTATTAGTATATATATATATATATACAGATCCCTAATTGTTGGGAGCACCCGGCAGAAGACCAAGCGAGCTCGAGCCGTTGCAATTGAAGTCAAACATTAAGTACAGACAATTCACAGCCATACATTGTTACAACAATTAATATTATAGCATCATGTCAACTAACAATGAATATTAATTATTTTGAAGTGACAATGGGTCATTACAATTTGACGTCATGTGGATCTTGAGCTTGGCAGATTTCACATATGACGTCATCGGCGTAACTTGCTGGGGTGGTACAATTTCAACGTTGAAATCCGAAATTAAACTCACAACACAATTTGTATCTACCTTTTGCCTATAGGCTGAACCATTCTCAACTTGCTCACCTCTGTATAGGTTTTTGGTTTGGTTTTAATTTTGTTGTAATTCGTTTTATTTCGTTAGTTTTGGTGTGTTGATATCACTCCTTTCAAGCGCCGAACCACCCTCAACGTGGTGCCCTCTTCACCAGTTTTTGACTTTGTTTATTTTGCTTCGTTTTTAGAGTTGGTTTATTTTTCGTGAATTGGACGTGAATACAATTTCTTTGGTAACGTTGTTTAGATTTATCGTGCTATACTAGTGTGTGTCTAGGCACGGACGTCAGTATACACGTTGTCATTGTCCGAACTTTGGCTGTCCAATGAGAGACAATGCCGACAATACTAGCAATGGTTGTAACAATATTTTCGTACTTACGCGCCATCCCACGTCATCCTCGTTACACCCCTAGGCTTCAAACCATAAAAGGTACGCAGTTCGTATCGTACTGCAACCATTCGTCCAATTTCATAGCTGGAAGCCTTCCCGTTATCTCGGTATCGATGAATAATCACCCTATGGAAATTAACATGGGGATGAGCGGACTAGCTAGTTATTAAAAAACACATACAGAGTAGCCATCAAGTGCTGGTGAAACAACGAAATCACGACGTTTCGGTTCCAAGGTCGGAACCGTTTTCAGGTGAATGGTATAAAACATGTCAAACAACTTAAAACCGAAACGTTGTGATTTCGTTGTTTTACCAGCACTTCATGGCTACTATGTTTGTGTTTTTAATAACTAAAGTGCTTTTTAACTTTCTCCTTTTTGGACTAGCTAGTTACACATTTTCAACGTTATTGAGGGTCAGATTTTGCATTGAAAGCAGCTTAGCTGGCATTCGTACGAGTTAATTTTCGTCAGGTGGGTCATTGTTCTTGATTTCAACACAATTTAAGCTTTTGTACCGCTTTATTATTTTTCCCCAAGTACCTGAAATGTGCCCAACTATGCTTCAAGATATAAGACACTGACGCTATGGCGCCGCGCTATAATGGTTTACAACCTCGACAATTGAATTGATGTTGTTGTGATGATTGTTGCCTAACTTGGCGCGACACACTAGCGTGTGTCTAGGTCTCTGGCTGACAATGTTAACTGGAACAAAACGCAACGACAATGTCGCTTTTCCCGCGCCCATGCATTGTAACACTTTGTTCGAGTGAGTATTTTGGGCTCCTCCTTGCACAACGCCAGGACATTGTCCACTCTGCGGCAAGTAGTGAGATTTTGTGGGCAGACGGGTAGGTTTGGCCGGACTCGGATGTGACTCTGGATAATTCGCGGGAGTACGGGGTAAAATAGTGTTAATGTTTAATATAGCCTAACTGTATATAACTGTGTCACTGAATAGGTTGAGTTGTAGGTTAAGGTTTAAGTTAAGATTTTAGCGTCGAGCGTATGACTGATGATCTGTAGGCCTTTGTAGTAAATTGAAAGTAAAGTAAAAAGTGAACTTTAATTCGGTCTTGTGTGCTTCGCCTATTGCTGCCCCATTGTTACAAATGGTGTAGCATTGCATTCTGGGGCCGCTCTGCCTTCTCCGCCTCCTGTCCACATTTTGAAATTTCTAGTGCAACACGAACGCTAATATACACGATCCGCTGGCCGTGTTAATAATACTTACTTTTATCAGCAAAACTAATTTCTCCGTTCCTATTCAATATATTTCGACCAAACTTGGCCAGATAGTAGATAGGTAAGGAAGGCATACCAACTTTTACGCAATTCCGTGCAAGAGTAAACGTAGGGAGCCACGCGTAAATTTGAAAACTGATCACTTGTTGTTGTTGTTGTTCTTCTTCTTCTTCTTCTTCTTCTTGCGTGACACGGTTTCAGAAAAAACTACTGCACCTACCTAAAATCTGAAACATGATCTCAGCCAGAAATTTCCTTGGCCTTCATCCTTACAGAGACCACTTTTTGGATTGGTCGAGCCATTCCCGGGTTACGGGTCCCTGAACGATCATTTTGATTGTTTTACATTGGCTTAACCATTGTAATTAGGGATCAATGCCACTCATCAAACTCCAGATCCATTCTTCGTTAACGTGGTATGTCTTTGATAAAAAGTTGATTGTTGAAGTGTGCTGCAGTGTGGATATGATATAGCAGTGTTGACGGTGGTGGATAGCATGATGTTACAGTCATTCCTGGCATCTTAGTATTGTGGTATCTTGGTATTGTAGTTCTTGGTGTATAGTTTGGTTTACAGGGGCGCACGGCTTCGGGCCACGGCCTCTAATTATTAATCGTGAAAGAATCCAAAGTTAAGCGGCATTGGGTATGATTGATACTTGGGTAGGCGACCGCCTGGGAATCCGGGAACTGCAGACATAGGGCCTTAGAACTTCTGGCAGATGACCAAAAGTGGTTAACGCTCGTTATACCCTTTGAAACCCTTTGAAAGAATCCCTGTTTCAGCTAAACGCATATATATTTAAACCAAACTAAGCTACGTTGTTAATTTCGAGGATTTAAAACTTAACGCACAACAGCACTTAAACAGATGCAATTTTCTGAATTGTATATTTGATTATTTTAATTAAAAATCATCAATTTTTATCCGTGTACATTTTAACAAGCAAAGTGAAACTTCAATCATATAACCCCCTTTTTTACGGCACACTTGTACTATACATAATGATATTATTATTAAAGTTCAGATGAGCATCACGAGCTTTGTGAGGGACTCCAAACAAGGAAAGCAAGCACGACAGCGTGATCAGAGTGGTGGGCTCCAATCCAAATGGTTGGTTGATCGAATCCCATCTTGCCCAAGATCCTTTAAAAACAAACCATCGTAAAGTCGTCTGATATGGTGAAAAGGTTAAAACCAAAGTCCTTCCAGCAACGGGAAAATTATTGTATCAATAATTCCGTTTGGTTAGTTTTGTGTTTTTTTTTTTAACAGAAAGACATGCTGTCTTTACATTAAACAGGGCGAAAAGCCAATGGGCTCAAGAAGGATTAAATAAATACGGATGCAAATCTATTTACGTTGCCTTTTGGACTTATATGTCAGACTGCCTGAGCGGGGAATCGAACCCACGACCTTTGTAATGATAGGACGAGGTCCTGTTGAATCCATTCTTTCACGCTTTATCCAGTGGCGAATGGAAAAGTGTATGTTTACATGTTTATATCTTTACGTGTTAAATGCTGCGTGTGGACGTTTCCTTTTAGGCCGTGTTGGTATGGCTCAGCGGTAGGACCTCGTCCTTTGATTTCAAAGGTCCTGGGTTCGATTCCCCGCTCAGGCAGTCTGACATACAAGTCCAAAAGGCAACGTAAATAGGATTGTATCTGTATGTATTCTGCCTTCACAATGTCGCACGGTTGCCACCCATGGTTCAAATCGATAGAAAGCAACATGAAGCTGCGTTCAATACAACATCTCAACGCACATGGGCTTGTCATCCGTCGCTCGCTCCCAAGCGATGGATGACAAGCCCATGTGCCTCAACGCTAGACAACCTCACTATAATTTTCAACAGGTGCAGTCTACAATAAATGCAATCGAAGAGTCGAAATATTTAATTGTCGAACACATGTATTTAATACTTATTTTGCTCACCTGTCGCTGTCAGTTAGTCCTGCTTCTCGCACGTATCCGGGTTGCAGATTCTTTTCCTATAAAAACTAAACGAATGTTGGGAGCAGCAAGGCTATTATTTACGCAAAGACCACGTGGCATATTGTGTACAGAATGTAAACGTTCGTAGCCATCCACAAGCCATTGCTGTCCAGTAAACTGTCAGCACTACTTTTACGTTGCTTTTCATTGCAAGATAGATATTTTCATTTACGCTATGGATTGGGTTACGCAGCTATTCTGTCTCTAAAGCAATATACTCGTGGTCTGCTGTATGCGTCTCCCCCTACGACGAGGTTTAGAAATACCCTCCTATGACGTCAGATGTTGTTTAAATGTTAGCTTGACGTTGCTAGGTTATGAGAATCAATTTCGTTTTGCCGTGAGATTCCTACGCATTACGTGTTTTTTTTTCGAATTTCAAAACATGTACCACGGATATTGAGGTGTTAACATGTACCACGAACAGCGTGTGAAGTTTCCTTATAATTAATTAAAGCAATTAAAGAATGAAAAAAAGACATAAAAATAGGAAAATAAACTATTCAATATTGAGTGTACACAGTAAATTACATGGTTTACAAGAAGTAAAATTGTACTGAGGTTCTGCGCAAGTGCGCAACATGGTTAAGTGAGAGACTGAGTCGAGCATGAAATAGAAGTGTCTTGAGTTCTTCCCACTTCGTGTTCGTGTGGTAATTCCTAATAGCTGAACATTGGAAGTGGAGGAACTGTACAGGAGACCGGTGCGACTAGGTAGTCGCTGTAGCCGCTTGTCTTAGTTCGGTTTCGTCCTTTTTTTTTTTTTTTTTGAGCTCGTTCATTTTCATTGTGCTTTCGTCCATTGTTGTAGTCTTTACAAATACAACAATGGATGAAAGCAAAATGAAAGTAGACGAAAGCAAAAAAAAAAAAAAAAGAACAAAACCAACTTAAAAAAGCTGTAATAACTTTGAGAAAGTGGCACTGGCTTAAATATGCGAAGCATTACTACAAGATAGTGTATGTCAACACGATGTAAACCATGCTTGCTTAGGCCGGCATTAAACTATAAGGTCGCCTTCTGTATCGACAGGGTTCGTCACACGCAGCATGATTGGTTCCGGGGGTTCGCATCGGCACGTCGGTTGGAGCTGCCAAGAGAGGCTCCCGTCCTTTGGTCATTGGTCCCGGTGTATCAGTGCGGTTCCGGTACTCCTTCTGCCTGCAGCGCCGTCTCCTGGCGACACTCGGCTGGAACTACTCCGTCCTCCCATTCCCTGTAAGAACCATATTATAATCTTTGGCCTTTAATAATGTCTGTTACTACAACCGATTGTCTAAATCTGATGTATTTAATGTTCCTATTCATGTAACAATACTTGATGTATCCCATATACTCATGCCAACTGTTACCTGCCCTAAACGACCAACTTAGGGGTAGTAACTAGATGAAGCCTTTTCTGGCATTCCAATCATCGACCCCAAGCATTCAAAATAAGAACCATTTTCGGCCAATTTCATTAGAATCTTTTCTTCCCCATTTAGCTTTTTTATTTAGGGACTAGTCAGTCAGAATTCACTACCATACATTCTTAAGCTGTACCTGTTGGCAGGCGAGCAATTCTACACCGAAAAATCATTAAACCTGGACCAAAATGGCGTAAAGGTAACTTGTGACTCAGTCTTGTCCCTAACATAAGCTAATCCACTGTGTCAACCAGCTAATCATTACCATCCGTTGATACAGGGAGTATTTTTGGTGCATCGGCCGGGAATCGAACCCGGGCCGCCCGCGTGGCAGACAAGCATTCTACCACTAAACCACCGATGCACCAATGAAAATGATTTGAGCGTGGTTTTACATAAACGGTAAGCATTCTCATTGGCTGCAGCGACCTGGCGGCCAAGTCAAGTCGCGGCCAAGTCGCTCAGTGCGCGGGCGACCTAAAAGTTCATTAATCTATTCAAGTTCATTAAATTATAAAAGTTCCTTTATCAAATTTTTTTTTTATCAAATACAGAATGAAGAGCCTAAATATGATAAAAAGAACCTTTGATATCTTTTGTAAAAGTCATTGTAAAAGTCATCTTTTTATTAAAGTTGAGCTATTACATCATCACATTTCTTATCAAAGAAATGCCCCAAAGAAGTGCCCCAAACGGACTAAAAGTATCCTACCTCAGTGTAAGCCAAGCTTATACTGCGCTTAATGGGTCATATTTCTGTAAAAACTCACTATGGGCTGATATTTCAACTTTGCCAGTAAAAATAAGTAATTAAAAAAAATAGGTGCTTTGCTTGACCATTACTGCTTTACTTAAAAATGCAATTTATAAAAACTCCATTGAAACCAAAAAATAAAATAGTTTAAGAGCATAAAATAATTTAACAGCCTCAATGTTAAAGTAGCAACCTTTAACATGCTTTTCAATGGTTTAAATGGTTTTCAATTAAAAAATAAAATGTTTGAAATTCGAAATGTAATAATGCAGAAAAGTTGCCTTTTAGCATCACTACCACACACAAAAAATGACTTCAAGTTTAACATTGTACATCAATGGGAGGAACAGTGAAAAAAGCAAAAATGGTGATTTGATTATTTTAAAATTTAATTTTAAAATTTATCTCATTTGAAATTCTCAGAAACCATGTAAACAATGCTGTGATTAAAAGAAATTTAATTTTTGTTCAAAGCTTTGGGTATAATTTAACATCAAAGATAGGCCAAAATAGCCATTTTTGCCTATTTTGGCTCATAACCTAACCCACTGTTCTGGAAACAAAAACCTTGAAATTGTGGTTACCTTTTATATTTCTAATATTATCAAACGAGGTAATGTCAAAATTAAATTTCAAATCAATCAAATCATCATTTTTGCCTTTTTTGCCGTTTCGCCAATTGACATACAATGTTAAACTTAAAAGCCGTTGTGACGTCCCAAGACATGACCTCAGAGTGATGAAATTTTATGTGTCGTAGTGATGCTAAAAGGCAACTTTTCCGCTACATTTCGAATTTCGAAAATTTTATTTTATCGTTCCACCCTACCCTACATGCAACGCTTTCAGACATCCACCAAATGAACAAAATTATGTGTCGAGATCTTAGTTGACGTGATCCAGCAGGTGACTTCAAAATTACAATTCAATTCAAAAAATTCAAAACTGCACAATTCAAAATTGCAAAATGAAATTACAAAAAAAAATTGAATTCAATCAAAAAAAGAAAAAAACTACACATGCTTGCATGATTCCCGTGTAGTTCCAAAGGAGTCATTATCATGACCGTCAAAGAACATGGAAACTAAATCAAGCTCACGAGTTTATGTGGCCCAGCGTCACAGTAAAATGTATCCAGTACCTCTTCATGCATCTCTTCAAGTATCTCTTCAAGTATATCCCT